>MU628520.1:0-85341 GCA_025688805.1 Aspergillus egyptiacus | reverse complement strand
TTTTCGCCCTTCTTCCCCGTCGATCTATCGCAGGTTCTCCCATCCAAGGCCGGTCGCACTACTGAACTCACATTATATCTTCTCGATCTCCGATCATCTGCCTTCACCAGCCCGGGATCACGTCGATTATTCCTCCTGACCCGGGAGTTGTCACCGCCTAGACGGTCCCCGTTGCGGCCCCCTTTCCACTCGAGTCAAGGGTCAACCTGTGCCGACGATCGTGACATTACCGTGTCGGGTATTGTCGCGCTATCTTGATATCTAGTGGACTGGTCTCCAGCAATAATTTCTTATTCGACTTGTTCAGTCTCCGCGTTTCCATCCTAGTCCGCCCGCGAAGATGCTACTTCCGAAGGGTGGTGTAACGTGGAAGTCAGCTAGAGCTCGGCTGCCTCCGTGGCGGGCGATCCTGGTTCTAGTGACGAGGACACGTTTTTTAATATCTTTGGCCATCACTGGCTTGATTGTTTTATTATGGCGGGGGATCAGCAGTTCTGCATCTGAAATGCAAAAGTGAGTTGAAACAGATAGTATTCACTCAACACCCTATCAAAGCGACAACTTCCCGACAATACTGACCGCGTGTGTCTGCTAGCTTTTACTGCTATGGGCCTCCCAAGGCGCCTATGGACATGAGTCTTAATGAGATTGCCGAATGGACCGCTCACGCCCAGACTCCCGTCATTGTCAACTATCACGAACCTTACGAAGTGAATTCTAGCTCCATTTCCACCGTTGACCTCAACCCCATCAAGTCCACAATCCAAGCCGTCCAGAACCGCGAACGGGTACTCATCCTTACCCCGCTGAGGGATGCTTCCTACCATCTGAACAGATATTTCGATCTTATCTACAAGTTGAGCTACCCGCATGAGCTCATTGACTTGGCTTTCCTCGTCGGCGATTGCAAGGATGACACTCTGGCGGTTCTCACATCCGAACTACAACGTATTCAGGACCAGGGCGATAAAATCGCTTTCCGCAGCGCGACAATCATCCAAAAGGACTTCGGCACCGCTTTTGAAATGACTGTGGAGGATAGGCACTCATTTGCTGCCCAGGGACCTCGGCGCAAAGCTATTGGCAGAGCGCGCAACTACTTGCTTTACTCCGCGCTGAAGCCTGATCACTCCTGGGTGTACTGGCGTGACGTTGATATTGTGGACAGCCCGGACACAGTTCTGGAGGATTTCATCGCTCACGACAAAGATATTCTCGTTCCAAGTATGCTTTCTATCAGTTCGTCGCCCCTGAGGCAAATTACTAACCGGCCACTAGACATTTGGTTCCACCGTTACAGGGATGGCGTTGACATCGAGGGTCGGTGTATGTACACAAGCTTATTTATGCCCTTTCGTTCAAAGTCGCTGACTGTTATAGTTGACTATAACTCCTGGATCGAATCCGACAAAGGACGACGACTTCGAGCGAGTCTGGACCCCGACACTGTTCTGGCCGAAGGTTACAAGGAGTACGATACGGGCCGCCAATACCTCGTTGGAATGGGTGACTGGAGGAATGACAAGGATAAGGAAGTTGAGCTTGACGGTATAGGTGGTGTTAATATCGTCGTCAAAGCCGACGTCCATCGCTCAGGTACGCGATACGCCGCCTTTCAGACTCGCATCAGCGTCGGAATGCCCTAACCTTATGTTTTGATAGGAATCAACTTTCCCGCATATTCCTTTGAGAACCAGGCCGAGACCGAAGGATTCGCGCGAATGGCCAAGCGTGCTGGATACCAGGTCTTTGGATTGCCCAACTATGTCGTTTGGCACATTGATACCGACGAGAAGCCGGGCAACCTCGGGGACCGCAAAGCGTACTAGTTACCGCTTGAGTTGTTCCTCGCGCCCTACTTACGGGCAAGGTCTCCTTCAGTTCTTCGACACAATTATCTTTGTTTCGTGTATATCCAAACCTTTACGGCTTGGTTATCACTAAGCCCTTGCCATTTTTACGCATTTTTTTTTTATTATTAATCACTACACTAGCGAGTCGGGCGCAGCTCGTTCGACTTGAATAATTAGCCTTCTTCATGTTGTGTTCTAGGGTTATGTCTTCTTTGTTTGTTGGCGCTCGGGGAAAGTGTGTTCAGCGGTCTTGGGGGCTCATAGAGTTGAACGTGAACAAGCTCCGTTCCGAGCTTTCTTTCGTCAGCGAAGGGCAACACTTTGGCTTCGGCTTTTTGATTCTTGCTTCGACTTCTACGGTGATTTGCTTGCGACACTGATGCTATGGATCTACAGTGCAGGTTACAGGTAGTCCTCGCGGATCGGTGTCTCAGCACAGTGGGGTCATATGCCAGAATCAGAGGGCACATGTTGCTGTTCTTTCATGTACATACATATATAGCTATGTGTGGCCAACTGACGGTCAAGTGAAATTGTACGAATAATCAAATTTCATGGACTAGTTACCAGCTTCTTCCAAGGTTCAATCGGCGGTCTCACAGAAGACTGTTCAAAATTTGCTCTGGAGCCATTTGCCATTATTGGGCATGCAAAGAAGTATCATTTCCGCAAAATATTCTGATATCCCGGAAGCCGTGATGCATCTCGGATAGAACTCCGCTCCCTGTGCGTTTTCTCCGATTCTCCAATCTTCAACCAACAATCCCGAGGTTTCTTTTCCCCATCCAACCTACTAGTACCTACCTACTGCCTTGCTATTATTCCTCTGCAATCTTCCCCACCATGTTGAGCAGATTCCCCCGCCTCATAAAATCACCAAAAATCCTAGCCCGCGATACCTCAGCCTCATTCCTAAAATCAAATCCAAGAAATAATAACAGAAACTCCTTTCATTCTTCCGCTCACTACCTTTTCAGTCGGACAGCCGCAGCAATGACAAAGGAATTCCTCTGCATCCTTCCCGATAAGCCTGGTGCGCAGGCGAAGAGGGTGGAGGTTAGACCGTATGTGCTTCCATCTCTTTCTCTCCCTCCCTCTCTCTATCTCGCCTCTTTTGTTTCTTTCCTCTTTTGTTTTGGCTTGAGTTTAGGCGCACTTGCCATAAGACGAGCAATGGAATAGAATCTATTATATAGTGCATGGAAATGAAAAAGATGCTGGGTAGCTAATGGAGTGAAATACAGGAAGCACCTCGAACGCGTGAAGCCGCTCGTTGAGGCTGGCAAGGTTGTTGTTGGTGGTAAGCTTCCCCGGGCCTGTTTCTTGCACTTAGGCCTTTGTTGTTCTCCATATTAGGCTCGGTTTCATGATCTACGGTCCCTATGACATGCTAATGGTAGTTTGTTACGTTGCTTTCAATTTGCAGGCGCTATGCTCAATGCGCACCCCGCGGAAGGCGAGACGCCGTCGTTCAAGGGCAGCATGATGATGGTTGTTGCCGATACGGAGAAGGAGGCGTGGGAGATCATTAAGAAAGACATCTATACGACTGAGGGAGTTTGGGATATTGATGCTGCGCAGGTTATTCCGGTAGGTGAGAGTCTTGCTTGGTTGTCATTTATGAGGACTGGGGGAAGAGAGAAAGGTGGAGCGCTGACTGATTGGCTGTGCAGTTTAAGAGTGCGGTTAGGATTGGAGCGTAGCAGGTTTGGCAAGTTGGAATGATTGGACGCTATGTGATTTACCGCTAGATGACGGTATACTTTATGTGCATACATCTGTATGGGTTGAGTGTATGTAACGCATGAAATGACGTTTACAGCTTTGCCTTCGGCTTCAGCATGGCCTCCGCTACTTTGCGGCGTTGGATTTTTCCCGTCGCTGTCTTCGGGATTTGTGGGACGATCCAGATCTATACTTCGGTGTTAGGACGATGGATGGCTTGCCAGCTGGTTCAGGAAATAAGTCTCTTACCTGCTTGGGGGTTTTGAACTTGGCCAGCTTCGCCTCAACCCACGCCTTTAGTTCATCTTCAGTGGTGCTCTGGCCGCTCTTCAAGACGACCGCTGCGCCAATGTCCTCACCGTAGTGTCCTTCGTCAGGGATAGCGAAACAGACAGCTTCGCCGACCTTGGGGTTATGCAGGAGTGTGTTATCAAGTTCAATAGGGCTAATCTTCTCTCCTCCCTTGTTGATTAGTTCCTTGATACGGCCAGTGATGATCAGATAGCCGTCAGTATCTTTCTTGCCCTGGTCGCCGGTGCGAAAGAAGCCGTCCTTGGTGAAAGAGGACTTGTTGGCGGCTGGGTTGTTCAAGTATCCCTTTGTCACGTTTTCTCCGCGGACACAGATCTCCGCTTCTGTACCTTGGGGCACTTCATTGCCCGCTTGGTCAAGGATTTTGACCTCAACTCCTTGGCCAATCCCCACACTGCCTGGTTGTCGCTTTGCTGGAGGCAGAGGGTTGCTCGTCATCTGGTGAGCCGCTTCCGTCATCGCGTACGCCTCGAGCACTGGGGCTTTGAAAGTGCTCTCCAGATCCTGGAATGTCTTTGGGGAAAGGGGTGAAGAGCAGGAACGGATGAACCGGATCGGGGGGACCGGGGTCGGCAGAGGTGATTTAAGCAGGATCTGGTGGATTGTAGGCACGGCAGAGTACCAGTTTGCTCTGTATTTGGTGAAATCAGACCAAAATTGATGGGCAGAGAAGCGAGTGGGCACGATGACCGAGCCTCCAGAGGCAAGCGGAGCCAGAAACGCGGCGAGGAGGCCGTGGACGTGGAATAGAGGCATCACGAGATACGTTCGGTCCTCCGGGGTAAGATTGTACGTCGCTTTGATGTTTCCTGCACAAGGTCAGCTCTCTCCTTCGAGATAACCGACGATGCTACCCACTCATGGTTGTTGTTAGGTTCTTGTGGGTAAGAGGAACCTGTGTCACAACGTCAGCGTTCGCTCCTTGACTCGAAGAGGCATGCAGAGTAGCTTACAGCCTTGGGCCTACCAGTTGTTCCACTAGTATGCAAAACAAGAGCAATATCATCGGGTTCAGCATTCTGAACCCCGATGTTCCCTTGGCCAGCTAGCTTCCCCTGCTCCTTAACATCAAGGACGACTTCGCTTCCATTCCAGTAGCACTCCGCAATCGCTGCTTGATATTTTCTGCCTGCGCGAACGGCAGGGCCATTCTGAGCATACGACCCTCTAGGAATAAGCACTAGGGTCGAGCTAAGGTCATCGATATAGAATTCAAATTCGTCCTGCTTGTAGGCAGGGTTCAGGGGGGCAGCAATTGCACGTTGCCAGGAAGCTGCGAGAAACCCGACGATGAATTCGTACGAATTGACAAGTGCTAGATTTACCGCCGCGCCATGTCCGACGCCCAGGTTTGCCAGCTTGGCCTGGAAGTCGGAGATGTGGGCATGCAGCTGCCTGTAGGTTATCGATAGAGCCGGACTCTGGGGAACAATGACGGCGACATCTCCGCTATCGGGAGAGAAAGATTGAGCCAAAGTAGCCATTGTTTTGTTGGTGAATGATGACAAACTAGATACAAAATATAAGAAAGGAATAATGAATGAGTTCAAAGAGAGACAGGTTCCAACATTATTAGTTTCAATCTCTAAATGCCTAGGTAACGTAACTGCCTTTCTCCAAGGTACTGCAGGCTAGCTGGTTCGTCATCGTATCGGCCGATTGCCGAGACTCCGACTGTTCCAAGTTCCAAGCTCCAACGGCTTAACAGCCAAATTCCACCTCACTAAATCTCGAAGGATGCAAACACTGCAACTGAAACAAACATTGCAAAAGCTTTGATCCTATGGCGACGGGAGCTTAGGTAGGTCCCTTACGATGACTTCCGTCTGTTAGTCTTCAGCTTCGTATCGCATACTTATTATCATCAATCATATAAGTATGGCTTCAGACTCGACGCCATCCAAAGGCGGCGGCATGCTTTCGCTGTATGCTAATCTACTGGACCCATCCGCCAACGACTCGCCTGGAACCATCTCTCGCGCGCCAGTGGTCTTCAAGCAAGCTGAGGACGAAGCCCAACCGGATGAAGCTTCTGCCAAGAAGCAACTTAATAATGGTATATCCCAATGCTACTTGAGTCGCTACTGTTAGCCTTGATTGCTCATTAGGTTTTGTGGTGTAGCTCTCCGGTTTCAGCCCACGAAGCGTCCGCAATTAGCCTCGCAAAAGCCCAAGGCCAAACCTAATCTACCAAAGGCACCCCCGGTCACTCCGACGGCCGCCCCCGTCAAGACCACTCTTGCGGACTGGGCCGCAACAGAAGAGGACGACGTGAATGGGTTCTACGCCGGACCCAAGAGGCAACGAGGAGGCCGTAAGAAGCGCAAGAAGAATAGAGAGGCCCAGGAATTCGTGCAGAACTGGGATGATATCTATGACCCTTCGAGACCGAATATCTACGAGGAATACAGACATAGTGATGAACAAATAGCGGAAGTTCGAGAATGGAAGGACCGTCTATACGCGCACCGAATGGCTAGGTCGCCGACCAGAGACTCGGATAGCGATGACGGCTATTCGCGTCCCATGAACCGTAAGTCGCGAAAATATTTATTATATGAAACAGGGACAATCTCTAAATTTGATATCAGGACAATTTGCACCTCCAGGCAGCTTTGCTCCGCCTTCCAACATCAATGATATTCCCCCAGCACCTTCTGATTCCGCGCAAGATGCATCCCATTTTCCACCGCCAGAGCCACCTGCTGTCGTTCCGGACGCACCTACAGGCGAGGATGCTTATCTGCAGCGTCTCCAAATGTCAGGACAGCAAATTCCCAATGTCGAACCCATAAATCCGCCTCCACCAGCTGCACCAGCTGCACCAGCTCCGCCAAGATCGCTTGATGCTATCCAGACAGCATCCGCAACGATATCGCGGGCGCCGGTTCGATATACTCTTCCACCGCCTCCTGAAGATATCCCGGCTTCGGAAGCAGAGCTAGAAGAAGTCCTCGCCAAAGAACAGCCGGCGGAAGAGGAAGCGGAAGGGGACGGCCAGCGATCGCTCCGTCCTGGCCAGAAAGGGTTTGCCGAGCGATTGTTAGCCAAATATGGATGGACCAAAGGATCTGGCTTGGGTGCCACCGGCTCGGGTATCGCCAAACCTTTGCAAGTTCAAGTTGAGAAGCGAAAGAAGCGACCGGACTCGGAGGGTGGTGGTTTTATCACACCGGCTGGCCGAGGCAAGATTATCGGCGGTAAACGAAAGGAAGAAGACGTGGGAAAGTTTGGTTCGATGAGCGAGGTTATCATTCTGAAAGGGATGTTGGACGGAATGGACGTGGATGCAGAATTAGCCGGCGAAGAGGGTGGGGGTTTGATGCAAGAAATAGGGGAAGAATGCGCTGAAAAGGTAGGAATTTGGACCTTATATTTTGCCTTTCATACTAACATGAAGCAGTATGGCCGTGTCGAACGTGTCTACATCCCTCGTGGTTCGGCTCCCCCGGTCCCCGTTTTCGTCAAATTCACCAACCAATTGTCCGCTCTGCGGGTGAGTATTCCCAAGCCTTTCACTAGTTCCCAATTATGCATATGTCCAGTTGTTAATGTAAATTGTACAGGCTGTGAATGCACTCGAAGGTCGTATATTCAATGGTAACGCCATTACCGCACGATTTTTCGACGCCCATAATTTCGAGCAGGGCATCTATGAGGATTGAACAATCGCCAGACGTTTAGTTGCAGCCGAGTCATGACAACGGTCGGATCGTTCGTTCCCTCGCTCTGATTCTTAAACCTTATTTCATTCAGGTGGTTTCAGCGGTCAAAGCAGTATTGTGCACCTAGCCGACGACAGATACCTGATACGCAAAGTCCATCAGAGAGTTATACTGTCAAATAGTTCCAGATCGTCGGTTGAATCCTTGCTCTGCTCTCCGGAGTAGTAGGTGTCGTCCGTCTCTACCCTTGCATCGTCCTCAAGACTCTCCATGATCGGAGGGATCGCATATGGTTGCTTCCTCAACGACAGGCTTTTCAACGATCGATTCATCGCGGAAGTCGCTTCTAATACGCACGAAGAACATGCTCCTACCATAGGTAGCGAGAGGGACTCTAGGTTCCCGCAGTCGTAGTTGCAATGAAGAGCGGCCTCACAGCAGATGTGGACAGTGAAAGCGTGGTCTGTATGGAGGCAAAGAGCATGATACCAGAAAATCTGATGGCACATGGTGCTCTATTTTGCGTCTTTCTACTGGAGGATGGTATCTCCGTTTTTTTTGCAAATGACCGCTGCCTGTGGGGCGACTCTTGAGGATGGATAGTGATGGACGGAATCAGGACCATAAAGGAGAAGGTAAAATATTTAGATAGGCATCTAACAGAAACTCTAGAAGTAAGAAACAGAAACAAGCATGGAGGTAAAATAATTCAATCACAAAAATGTATGGTTGCTAGCCATGTTGCAACATGGAATCACTGGAATGCATGTATCCAGGTTATGATTACTCGGCTTTGTGTGAAAAGATTCCTTTGTTACTAATCCATGGATGTGGTTTTTGACATGAACAGGGAGCTCCTGAGTCCTTCTTGTGAGCTGATAAGAGCACAATTAAGGTAGCTAACACAAGAGTCCCAGTAGGGCTTAGGCAAAAATACCTTCCAGCAGAGGAGGAAGCACTGGCCTGACTGGACATCTATACAGGTCATGTGTGCTGGCTGAAGTACAGACAAGATGATTGGTTGAAAAGTGCAGCTCTCTGAAGGAAGAGACTATGGCGTTCGCCTCAGGCCTCAATATTAACCGCAAATCACTCAAGGCTGCTCAGGCTTCACTTTCAGTTCCAGCTTTGCCCACAGTTCCGTATATAACACTAACCTCATTCACCTCCTCCTGACCGTCTTCAACAACTCGTCTCATCTCTGTGTCCACCACTTCTCTGTAATCTCACCGAAAGGACCATTCAAGGCCTCGGCTTTTCCTCCAGCTTCAACCTTCGAAATCGTCCATCGAACGCTCAAGCTTCACTTATTCTACCGCTATCACATCAACATGTCGCTTTGCTTGAATCGTCTAACAGAAGAAAGGTAAGCCTACAAAGGTGTCCCTGCCTGTCCCATACCCCTCCTCATTGATCTTTCCCCCGCACCGAATCGATCACCGACTGATCTTCTGCGCGCAGGAAGCAGTGGCGTCGAGACCACCCGTTCGGTTTTTACGCGAAGCCACATAGGACTCCGCAGGGTGTGTTAGATTTGAAGCGCTGGGAATGCGGTATCCCCGGAAAGGCTTCCACTCTTTGGGAAGGAGGACTCTTCAAGCTGGATGTTACCTTTCCTGATGGTTAGTGGTGATCTTGATCTGCAGCTGGAGCGCAATGGTGAAACTCAACTGACTCTGCTTTTTTTTATCTTACAGAATACCCCACGAAGCCTCCGAAGTGTACGTTTTATTCCATCCTCTACTCGCCTTGACTTCAAAACTGCATTCGATACGGGAATCAGCGCTGGTGGTCCTTGTGTTACCATGCCCGGCTTCTTCTACATTTGAACTCTCGATCATCCGTCTTGAACACCGGGTTGACCTTACATATGCTTTCAATAGGCAAGTTCGTTCCGCCGCTGTTTCACCCGAACGTGTACCCATCAGGAACAGTCTGTCTCTCGATTTTGAACGAAGATGAAGCTTGGAAGCCAGCCATAACCATTAAACAAATTCTGCTTGGCATTCAGGATCTGTTGAACGACCCGAATCCTGAATCGCCTGCGCAGGCTGAAGCGTATAACCTCTTCAAGCGTGACAGACCAGCATATGAAAAGCGAGTCCGACAGGTTGTAAAGGAGAATCCCGCTCTTTAGGATACCTCCGACCTGGCCACACTTACCGACCAATTCAAGTCGTTGCATTTCATGGTTTCTATTCTTCGAATTGCAGTTCCCATTTGCGCCTCAGCGGACTTTCGGCGGATAAGGCGGATCTCAACGCATATTTCGCTGGTGGTTGCAGACAACGAGGAAAGAAATATGGTCCCGACTCTCTTTCCCCGCGCCGGCATCGAGCATTGAGGTTATTGGAGAGTTACAAGAGTTTCTCCTAGTCCTCATGTTATACCGTGGTTGGCTATCTAGTACGGGCATGATCGTTTTGCACCGCCAGTCTCTGTTGTTTGTTCTCTCGCTCTATTAGCAAGCATGGCGTCCCAGATTGGCAGAATGGTGTTGTGCTATGGACGGCGTTTTTTGGCCTTTTCTCATATGTGAGAGCCTCCCTTCTCTCGCCACGATACCACTCTGCTTGCGTTTTATTGTCATCTGGCTTGGAGGTTCTTCGCCGGTACCGGTAGCGGATCTGGTGAATGACAGTAATTGCGACGACCAGGGACGCAGGGTACGGGATTTTTCAACGTTCAAGTTTCGTTTCTGCGTGGGGATCTTTTCAGCAGTTAGCGAGCTCTGTCACTGTTGTGACATTGACCAAGATAAGTAAAGTAATCAGACATGATCTGTATTTTGAACTTTGTATTTTGCAGTGGCAAAGGACATAGCAAGCGCTGCCCTATAGCATCAAGGCGGGCCCGGGCTCATCACATACTTAGCTGCGAAACAACATAGTCAAACCAAGTTGTAAGCGCTGCACCGAGCTCAAGATACCTAGGCTTGATAATGATTGGGGTGATCATCGGCCCGGCCAATAAGGGTCTAGGCAAATGGAGCGGTTATCTTATCAGCCTGGAGCGCAAAGAGAGTGAATCTACTAATAATGACTCAGATCTTTTTCTGTCAGTTCCGGCCTTTTGGAGGCCGAAGTCGCCCCTCAATTTCCGCCCCGCCGACGGGACCAGGGCCCTTTTTAACATTTTTGAAAATTCCCCTCTTCCCGTTTATCTGCTCTATCGATGCTTCTACTTGGTGACTCAATTCACTATCTTCTTTAGTACTTCAGTTTCTCTTCCCTCTACATTGTCTATTTATTTGAGTTCACTGTTCAATTGCTTGGATAGCAATGTGTGGTATCTTCGCGTGTCACCAGTACGTCTCAACTCTTTTTTTTTTTTTTTTTTCCCTCCCGTTCCTGTGGGACACAGACCCCCGCGTTGTCCATGCTAACAGTACAATGACAGTCACCCCGATGTGCAGGGGTTCAAGCCCACAGCCTTGCGCATGTCAAAGGCGTAAGTATCTCATTCCTCTATTAGCGCTTCAGAGAGGAATTTGCGACTGACTGTAAAAGTGTGCGCCATCGCGGTCCTGATTGGAGTGAGTCATGCGGTCATTGGCCCTTGTCGGAAAGAATACAACCCTAACACAGTGCAACAGGTGGAAGCTTCATTGCCGATAAGACTGGTTAGTATCCCACTGCTATGACGGGAGGGCAATCGTGAAGCTTCCGAGGCTGACTAGATTTTTTCAGTTCTTTGCCACGAGCGTTTGTGTATCGTCGGTGTCGGTATGTGACCTATTTTCGTCAACTCCCCATTTCGGCACCTCGCTAAGACTCTACCCGCTTGCAGACTCCGGTGCGCAACCTCTTGTTAACGACGATGGCTCCCTCGCTCTCGCTGTCAACGGCGAAATCTACAACCACCGCATCTTGAGAAAGACTCTCGATGTGGAGTACACATATAAAACACATTCGGACTGTGAAGTCATTCTCCCACTGGTATGTGCGATTGGAACCATTGTGCATTGTAAATGGATCTGGGAGGGAAGGAGACTGATGGGTTGCAGTATATGAAATATGGGCTTGACGCTCCCAAGTACTTGGATGGCATGTTCGCCTGGGTTCTGTTTGACAAGGAGCAGGATAGAGTTGTTGCCGCGCGCGACCCCATCGGTATCTGCAGTTTCTATATCGGTTGGTCCTCGCAGACCCCCGGGGCTGTCTACTTCGCCTCTGAGTTGAAGAGCTTGCACCCGGTTTGCGACAAGGTCCAGTCTTTCCCACCTGGCCATGTCTTCGACTCTAAGTCTGGTGAATTCAATCGGTATTTCGAGCCGTCATGGTGGGACCCGACCAACGTCCCGTCAACCCCGGTGGACTATAAGGCCATCCGTGAGTCTCTCACGAGATCAGTCCGTAAGCGCTTGATGGCGGAGGTTCCCTATGGTGTTCTGCTCTCCGGTGGTCTTGATTCCAGCTTGGTCGCTTCCATTGCCCAGCGGGAGACTCGGCGCATGCAAAAGGAAAACGGCGTCCAGAGCGACGCTAACGGTCAGCTCGTCGGTATCGATGACGAGAACGAGCTCTCAACTGTCAACACCTTCCAGCAGCTGCAATCCTTCTCTATCGGACTTCCTGGTGCTCCTGATACTGAGGCTGCCATCGAGGTTGCCAAGTTCCTCGGAACCAAGCATCACGCCCTCACTTTCACTCTTGAGGATGGTCTCAACGCATTATCCGATGTCATCTACCACTTGGAGACGTATGATGTGACCACCATCCGTGCTTCCACTCCCATGTACCTGCTCAGTCGCAAGATCAAGGCAGCCGGAGTTAAAATGGTTCTGAGTGGTGAGGGAAGTGACGAGATCTTCGGTGGCTACCTCTACTTCCATGCTGCGCCCGATAGGGCGGAATTCCACAAGGAGACCGTTAGACGTGTGAAGAACTTGCATCTGGCTGATTGCCTGCGCGCAAACAAGTCAACGTCCGCCTGGGGCTTGGAGGCCCGTGTTCCATTCCTGGACAAGGCTTTCCTTGAGACGTGTATGTCTGTTGATCCCAAGGACAAGATGATCACGAAGGAGCGCATCGAGAAGTACATCCTTCGCAAGGCATTTGACACCACCGACGAGCCTGACGTCGAGCCATACCTTCCTGAGAACATCCTCTGGCGCCAGAAGGAACAGTTCAGCGACGGTGTCGGCTATGGTTGGATTGATGCCTTGAAGGATAACGCTGAGCTCCACGTCACTGATGAGATGATGAGGAACCCTAAGCCGGAGTGGGGTAGCGATATTCCTGACACCAAGGAAGCGTACGTTTGACTGCCCGTCTTGATTTCGTTACAGAGAAGCTAACAACATGATAGCTATTGGTACCGCATGATGTTCGACGAGCACTTCCCACCATACTGCGCTTCCACAGTCGAGCGCTGGGTACCCACATGGTCAAAGCAGACTGACCCTAGTGGAAGGTATGTCCCACCCGAGATATAACATCTATCCCACGTTCAACTCTGACTTGCCCTTTTCTTTCCAGAGCCATTTCCACTCACAACGCCAAGTACAACAATGCCGCATAGAATGTTTGATTAGCATGCAAAAATTTTGTTAGATCCTTTCTTGTGTTGTGATATAGAAGCCATGCATGGATAGTTTATGGCAGACTTTCATTTCGGCCTACAAAGCGAGTCTCCCGTCCGGCAGATGCTAGGGAGATTGATCGGCATACCAGCGTCTGGGTTGGGTTTCAAGTCTGTGTGTGTACCCTTTGAGCACCAAAGCAATACGGGATAATCCGGCGCCTCTCTGTCTTCACCGGGTAAATCCCGACGTTTGTACTTGAGTGCTGTTAAGAGTCAGACTTCTTCTGATCATGCGCTTCAATCGGATGTCGCGCTGATCGTGGGAAGCTTGGGACCATTAATGAAATGAACAATGACCCGTGGTTGGATAGATAGCTCTGTCTCTAAGTGTACTGCTTTGAAATATTATTGCCACGTAATATCAGGAGACGCAGCCAGTACCTCGTAGGAGGCAGGCATCACTGCGTCGGTGCTGAGAGCGAGAAACTAACCTAGACAAAAGGAGTAACTGCCCCAGGCAACCAGGCACCGATCTGCGTCAGCGTCACGAGATTTAGCGGCTTTTGCCGGCAACCGAGCATTGACCAATCAAAGCGGATTACTTTTCCCGTGGCTTCCCCATTGTTTGGGTTGGAACTCAACCTCCCGCAACGTCCTCCCATCCGAATCTTCTTCCCCTCATCATCCCATCGCTCCTTCTTCAGCACCTTTTTCTTATACTCTCTTCTTATACCCTTTTGACGCTCACGTCTATTTACGCTTAACGCTCATAATGGCTCCTGCTGCTTTCTCCGATATTGCCAAGGCGGCCAACGATGTATGTGTTGTGCTGTGCGCTGTCTATTCTTCCGCCCTCGCTTCGCAAGGGGAAGATGGATGATAAAATCGCGGAGTCCTCATGCTAACACAATGCGCGACAGCTCCTGAACAAGGACTTCTACCACTCCAGCGCCGGTATGTAGCTTTAACGCACCGCTCTGCATCCTCATTCCTTGACCATGTGCCAAGCTGACCTTGGAGCTGTTTAGCTGCCCTTGAGGTCAAGTCCAAGGCCCCCAATGGCGTTACCTTCAACGTGAAGGGCAAGTCTGCCCACGAGGGTCCTATCGCTGGCAGCGTACGTCTAGAACACCTTCCCATACGACAATTCTTCCTCGTACTGTCCAATGCTGACGAGATTTAATGGTATAGCTCGAGGCCAAATATGTCGATTCTCCTACTGGTAACGCCCCCCTTGGTCCCAAATCGAAACCACCGGATCCCAAATATCCCAGGATACGTGACAAGGAGCATACAGTCAATATAACTTCTGCCCATTCCCTGTCACGGCGCACCAACGTCATTGTTTTGTCCAAAATTGTCGAACATAAACTGATGCTAATTACGCGCCCTTGCTCAGGCCTCACCCTCACGCAGGCGTGGACCACTGGTAACGCTCTCGACACCAAGCTTGAGCTCGACGAAAACATTGCCAAGGGTCTCAAGGCTGAGATCCTCACGCAGTACCTCCCTGCCAAGCAGTCCAAGGGTGCTAAGCTCAACCTCCACTTCAAGCAGCCCAACCTGCACGCCCGCGCCTTCTTCGACCTCCTCAACGGCCCCTCCGCCAACTTCGATGCTGTCCTCGGCCACGAAGGCTTCCTCGTCGGTGCTGAGGGTGGCTACGATGTCCAGAAGGCCGCTATCACCAAGTACTCTGCTGCCGTCGGCTACAGTGTTCCCCAGTACTCCGCTGCCATCACCGCTGGTAACAACCTGACCGTCTTCTCTGCCAGCTATTACCACCGCGTCAACGCTCAGGTTGAGGCTGGTGCCAAGGCTACCTGGGACTCCAAGGCAGGCAACTCTGTCGGCCTTGAGGTTGCCAGCAAGTACAGACTCGACCCCTCTTCTTTCGCTAAGGTAAGCGGTGCTGGCCATAGACTGACTGATTACGGAACTAATATACCCACCTCAATTCAGGTCAAGATCAACGACCGCGGTATCGCCGCCCTGGCTTACAACGTTCTCCTCCGCCCCGGTGTCACTCTCGGCCTTGGTGCTTCCTTCGATACCCAAAACCTCAACCAGGCTGCCCACAAGGTTGGCGCCAGCTTCACCTTTGAGGCTTAAACGTTTTATTCCAAAATTAGCCGCTGTCAAGGCCCATTTACCTAGGTTTCCCGTCCCAATATGCCTAAGCACAGCAATTTGAAAGTCCAGGTGTTTCCGGGAGTTGATTTCGAATTGGCCCTCTATGTCTGCCTCCGGGATTTCGGAAGCGCGTAGATAGAGTCGGTACATGTATATAACGGGCAAGGAACCAGACGTAGGTGTGTCGTGATATCTAGATGTTAGGTATTACTATTGTACCGTAGTCTTTGGCGACAACTGTATATCAATAAGACAAAGTTCTGAGAAGATAGTTTAATCGTTTTCGTACATCTTCTAACCTGATCTCGTTTTACAGGATGTGTCTATGTTGCTTTACCGAGGCCACTCGAAATACGTTTGCGCGTATCAAACAATCGTACGTCTTTATGAGAGTATATATACAATTGGCCTCAAATAGACCTCGCCTGGACGCGCATACATAAGACGTTATCGTTTCATGGGCCATTCAGCCATCCTTCGCCACTGAATATTTCCTTTTGCCTGTTTTCTCTGTGCCACTGCTGCTCGGCAGACGGACCAACTCCGTCAAAGCGACAGCACCTACTAGGATGCCCGAGACAGCAACAAACCGCACAATAAAGTCTCCCCGACTGCCGATATACTGGTCATTGATATCCCCAGCCGACTGCCTCGATTGTCGCTCCTTCCTCCGCATATCCTCCGCGCTCTGCGTCCGATAGTGCCCCCGCGCATTAAAATGCGACACTGGATTCCGATGAATGAATGAAGTCGGATCATCATGCCCAGCAGCACCGCCCGCAGCACCGCTCGAGCCCGCTCTACCCCCAGCCGAAGTACTAGAATTCGGTGGCGCCCTCTTATTAACATGGGACCCATACCCGCCATGCGCGTAGAAGCTCGGCGGCGGCCCTCGGAACGGCCCCCGTCGTTTACTTAGCCCGCTTGCGGGCCGGGAGCCGAAGTATGATGCGCCGTAAGAGCTATGGCTGCTGTGGCTGCCCATCGGGTGTTGGCCCGGGTTTGCGGTGCTGTGGGTTGAGGTGGAGGTGGAGGAATGGATTCCATTATCCCGGTCGTAGGCGGCGCGCTTTGCGGCGTTGCTGAGGACATGGTAGGCGGAGGAGATTTTGGCGAAACGGCCGGAGGCGTTTGGGTCGGAGCGGTTGCGGTCGGGGTGGTGGCGCAGGGAGAGGGAATAGAATTTCCTATGTGTTTTCGTTATCAGTTTTATAGTTGTCTGGTATACTGGTAGGATGGAGGATTGTAAAGGCTGGGGGGCCGGCCGCACTTTTTGATTTCGGAGGGGGTCGCTGTTACGGGGACGTCGAGGATTTCGTAAAGGGTTGGTTCCCGGCTTGAGGCGTATGATCGGGCTTGTGTCAAGCAGGAGTGTTTGTATGTAGGCCTTTGTCTAGCTCCATGGTTGCATGTGTAGGTTGCCGTGTGTGCGCGATGGTAGCATATTGGGCCAGGGTGGAGATGACGAGCATGGTCATAAAATGTCTGGGAAATAGAGGGCCTCAAGTGTCGAGTCAAAGGCATGCCTTCATTTATAGGTGCGGGAGTTGCAAGATCAAGATTGTAGGTGAGGAGTTGATCGGAGTCAAGAATAAATACATTTCTTGAGCGATGGCGTCGGCCGCTTATCGGAGGAGCACTGCGTCATCAACGTCCGAGGTTGTTCTGGATCTACTAACTACCTAACTAGAGCCCCTGCACTGATTATGTGCTCGGAGGGTACCTTAATATTTTTACCACTCGGCAGATAGTTGGTGAAGCTTTCACTGAACTCAGTTTACTGGTGTTGAAGTAAAGCTCACTGATCCTTGTAGGGAAACGTTCGGGATCAAATTTGCGCCAGCCTTGTTACATAGTGGCGCTCTCCTTCGGCCTACCTGTTACATAGCGGTATTATATGCAAGCAGCCTGTCGAGGAATGCTAGATCTTGAGCATTCTCCCAGTAACCTCCGAATGCCTAGTATGTACCGCGTTGTACTCAACTTGGAGGCTGGGCTTGGCATTATTGAAGATTAACTCATCCGCAAATTCCCCGCACTATTTTTTCCTCTTGACCCAGTCCACCATCCAGCCAACTTTTCGCCCCTATCAGCCCCGGATTTTTTAAGTTCTCACAATGGCGGCCCAGGCTGAGGAGAAGCTACAAAAGCTTGACCGTGAGTTTCCATCATTTTCTGGCTGATCCGCCGGCTGATCTAGCGTCTCCCGCAGTGAACGGTCAGGACGACAATTCCGCCGCGGTCGCAGGGAAAACAGGCCAAACGGAAGATGGGGAGGCGGAGGATGGGTCGGAAGACGAAGCGGATGATGTGAACATTGGCAGCGAGGGTGCAGCAAACGGAGGTATGCATGAATGAACAGCTTCACCAGTTTGTTTCCACACGCCACCCTAACGGAACCATAGCGGCGAAGAAGAAGAAGAAGCGCAAGTCAAAGAAGAAGAAGAAGGGAGGCGCCAAGGTGCAGAGCTCCCCTCCCCGAGTGCCTGTGTCAAACCTATTTCCAAACAACCAATATCCCGAAGGCGAGATTGTCGAATACAAGAACGAAAACTCGTATCGTACGACCAACGAAGAGAAGCGCTATCTGGACCGCATGAACAATGATTTTCTGCAGGAGTACCGTCAAGGGGCTGAGGTGCACCGACAGGTCCGCCAGTATGCTCAGAAGAATATCAAGCCTGGTCAGACATTGACGGAGATTGCGGAGGGCATTGAGGACTCCGTCCGCGCTTTGACTGGACATCAGGGTCTTGAGGAAGGTGATAATATCAAGGGTGGTATGGGATTCCCTTGCGGTTTGAGCATCAATCAGTGTGCGGCGCATTATACTCCCAATGCGGGCAACAAGATGGTGTTGCAGCAAGGCGATGTTATGAAGGTTGATTTTGGAGCGCACATCAATGGTCGTATCGTCGACAGTGCATTTACTATGACTTTTGACCCAGTGTATGATCCTTTGCTTGAAGCTGTCAAAGATGCTACCAACACCGGAATTCGCGTACGCACTACCATATTTCTATGAAAACTCTCCATTTTACTGACGGCTTTTATAGGAGGCTGGAATTGACGTCCGCATGAGCGATATTGGTGCTGCAATTCAGGAAACAATGGAAAGCTATGAAATCGAGCTCAACGGATCCACATACCCAATCAAGCCTATCCGCAACCTCAATGGTCACAATATCGATCAGCACGTTATTCACGGTGGAAAAAGTGTCCCCATCGTCAAAGGTTCCGACCAGACCAAGATGGAGGAAGGCGAAGTCTTTGCCATCGAGACCTTTGGCAGTACCGGAAAGGGCTACGTGAGAGAAGATGTGAGCCAGATTATACTACAACCTTTTTGTTTGAGCTAACAATGCAACCATAGATGGAAACCTCCCATTATGCTCTGGCTTCCAATGCGCCTCAGGTTCCTTTGCGGTTGTCTTCCGCAAAGAACCTGTTGAATGTGATCAATAAGAACTTCGGCACTCTTCCGTTTTGCCGCCGTTACCTTGATCGACTCGGCCAGGAAAAATATCTCCTTGGTGTAAGTTCCTTTGGCACATGTACTCGGAACATCGGCTAATGGTCGAATCTCCTCTCAGCTTAACAACCTTGTCTCGTCAGGCATTGTGCAGGATTACCCACCTCTCTGTGATATCAAGGGCTCATATACCGCCCAGTTCGAACATGTATGACCCTGACTCCGTTCCAGCAAGTGGGACTGGTTGCTAACTTATTACTACAGACGATCGTGCTCCGACCTACCGTGAAGGAGGTCATTAGTCGCGGAGACGACTATTAGGGGACGAATACTTTTGGATGGACTGAGGAAACATAATTAGCTTACTATAAGCAAGACCGGAGTAAAGGCAAGCAAAATGGATGAACAAATTTATGTTATGGCATTAGTGATTTATGTATTTACCTCAGTAGATCGGACCGTCCATAGAGGTTTAACGGCGCCCCACGTGGAAAGCGCAGATCCGAGACTCGACTTACATACGTACCCATGTTTCAATCTTTGATCGAACCACACTCCTAACATTGATTACTTTTGTCACATTCTCTCCTTCTTGTCGTGTCCTATGGCGTAGCAGCCTTTCGAGTACCTTTTTCCCCCTCAATCCCCCCACGATGGCTTCCGCAGTATCAACTGTCGCTGCACCACAGCTCCGCGCGTCCGCTGCAAAGGACCTTCGCAACGCTTCAAAATCGCAGAATGAGGAAGCCTCGGTCAGAGCTCCCCCTCCGGAGGCGTCCTCAGTCCAAGATCATTTCTTTTGGACCTACACAGAGGAGCCGCACCGCTCAAGACGACAAGCAATCATCAAAGCCCATCCGGAGGTACCTGCGCTCCATACCCCTGTTTTTTGACATACTTCTACTTCGGAAAATCTAAATCTAATCTGTTCATCTACCAGGTTACGAAGCTCTGCGGCCCGGAACCTTTAACAAAATACGTGGTGCTAGGCGTTGTCTCCCTCCAGATCTGTTGCGCATACCTTCTTCGAGATACACCCTTTTTCTCCTGGCGATTTTTCCTTACAGCATATGTGATCGGAGCAACCTCGAACCAGAACCTTTTCCTCGCTATCCATGAGATATCCCACAATCTGGCCTTCCGGTCGCCTATGGCAAACAGACTTCTGGCTATCTTCGCCAATCTACCCATCGGATTACCCTACAGTGCGGCTTTCAGGGTACCTCTTCCCCGAACCAACTCCTATATATGTTAAAGCAAAGAGAGGAAGCTAATGATACATCTCCAGCCCTACCACCTGACCCACCACAAATCCCTCGGCGTCGCTGGTCTGGACACCGATCTACCAACAGCCTTTGAAGCCTTCGTCTTGGACTCCCTCCTTGGAAAGACCTTCTTCTGCACATTCCAGATTCTCTTCTACGCCGTTCGTCCCGTATTCATCTATAGTCCGCCCTTTACGATAATCCACGTCTTGAACCTGATCATCCAAATCTCCTTCGACTGCGCCCTGACAAAACTATGCAACGGCTCCCTCAACCCACTATTCTACCTCCTTCTATCCTCCTTCCTAGCAGGCTCCCTCCACCCTTGCGCCGGCCACTTCATCGCAGAACACTACTTCTTTTCCCAGGTCAGCCACGGGACGGAGTCCATCCAGGAACAGAAGGGCAAAGAGACAAAGGGTGAAAACCACCCTCTCGACTCCCTTCCCCCGCCGGAAACATACTCGTACTACGGACCTCTCAATATCCTTACTTACAATGTGGGTCTGCATAACGAGCACCATGATTTCCCAGCTATTCCCTGGACGAGACTTCATGCTCTCCACCGTATTGCAAGCGAGTTTTACGAGCCTCTACCCTGCCACAGGAGCTGGGTGTGGGTCATCTGGACTTTCATTCTGGACAAGAACGTTGGGATGTGGTGCCGTGTTAAGCGGTCACAGGGTGGTCGGCTCGTTGGCGGCGGTGGTGGTGGCGGCCGCGCCGGCGAGGGAATCTCCGCTGGACCGGACGACTCTTGCGATGGGTGGAAAGAGAGTGAGATCCAGAATTGATCTACCTACCTGAAGGTAATGTTGACTTGCTCATTCTCTATTTTCGGCGCTTTTATAGACATCAAAGATCTCATTATAGTCAATGATATCCCTGACACCTGGTGGACGCTTCATTTCACCCGCTGTTTAACACAAGGAATGCGCTGCGGAGGTGTTTGTGTGCCAGGTAAACGAGGACATAATTGGTATATACAGGGATATGACTGGTTTAACCCCCTATTCGAACTACTACATTACATTAGTATTCCAAGTATTTGCACTTTTCGCATGATAGACATGGATAAAGGTAAAAAAGAAGAGCATTTGGTAGCAACATTACTACTTAGAACTGCCTGGCTATACAAGTGGGTGCGTTCATCTAAAGCTGATACTTAAATGGAAAACAAGGCTGCTTAGAAGGCAACGATAGGCAGAGAAGGGCTAGAAAGTGATCGATAGGCTGTACTCTGCTAACGTTAACTGGGCGAAGCCGGGAAGCTACGCCACGTAGCTTCCTGCGTCATTCCTTATTCTCTCATGTCTGGTTTGTTTTATCGTGTCGTGATATCGAGTGGCGAGTAACTTCATCGAAGCCACGGCGCTCGAATTGGACGGGACTATAGCGTAAAAGGTTGAGACATGGACGTAAGTTTCTGACAAAAGGAAAAATAAAAGACAGGCAGGTCAAAAATGAACACAGTTGGTTTGCAATAGAAGTATGAAGGTATTGGGTAATGAGAAAGAAAAGAGAAGTCGAAAGGAAATAAGAAAACGAAAGGCTAGAAAAAGAAATAGGCGATCAGGAAACTCAGCAAGCATAGACTTGCCACAATTTTCACTGGCACGCCAGCTCCGACAGACTGGGCCTGCTGCACAAGCGCCGCCGGGGAATTCTCAGACTCGCTTCCAATTTTTCTCTGTCTCAAACCCTGATCCGCAAGTTTCTCCTTCAGGCGTTGGATCTGGGCATTGGCTTCCGAAAGTCGGGCTTCATATTCGGTGCTCGCGTTGCCGCTTCCTCCCGCAGGAGACTTCGCTGACGTGGCTCTTTCGCCAACTTGTGGAGTGGAATATTCCCGCTTAGCACTGTCGTGGAAATCTGGAGGGCGGATGGGCGAAGTCTCACTGCTGCCTTGTCTCAGCGCAGCGGCGGGTGTCTCAAAGTCTCCCTTCGGGGAAGAATACGCAGGGGGTTCATCATCTTGGGCGTTCTACATGCGACAGACATGAGTACAAGAATCAAAACATAGAAACTTTCTGAGATATGGCTTACCATGCCATTGATCTTTTCTTCCTTATCGGGCGAAGCTTCATCGGCAGCGAGCCAGTTCACGCGGATTTTGCGTTCCTGAATTGCTGATTTCGTAGCTTTTTCGAACTATGCACCCGTTAGTTTAGTCACTAAGCGAGTGCGGAATAGACGTACAATGGACCCGACGTTAGCAAACTCCATGTCTTTGGTAACGGCCACGGTTTGGACAAGGAACTTGTCCTTGCATTTGGCATCGAGGGCCGGTTCGTCCTTCATGGCCTGCAATAAGACTATGAGGCAATTAACCATATATACCAATAATCCAAAGTCTTTGAGATTATACCTTGTACTTCCACATGCTTTCCTGGCTCTATCCGTCCCGAGTTTGGTCGAACGCAGTAACTGGTTTGAATCAGTAGACATCCTGTTACTCGGAGGACGACAGGCACCTACTGTTTAGGGGCCGTGGTTTTAACCTGAAATACGCAGATGGACGTTAGCGCACTATCGCTGACTATGGAACACATGTGGATGGCGCATACCTTAAAGACAACAGGGTCTTGGTTGTTATTAGTGAGATGCAAGATCTGGCATACTTCACGATTGAAGGGGCCTAACTGCCAGTCAATTTCCGCAAGGCTCAGTCACAGAAACTGCTTCCGAAAAACATACGCTTGAATCCCAGCTCCGGTGGGTCGAGGAGGATAGACATGGCGGATGTAGGTTGGTATGGAGTGTGTTCAAGCGAGAGGACGAATACCAAGGTTCGGGGGTCGTAGCACAGGGCCCAAACAACCCGAACCAGCTGTGTTAGGCTGGAGCGTGACCAGCAACGAGAGTCAGCAGGGAACGCAGTCTTCGATGGCGGCGAGAATCAGAGCAGCAGGGATATCGATAACGGAGGATAGGAGGAGACAGGCAGCTATGCCAGTTGTAATTCGAAGCCGAAGTTCAGGCGCAACCAAATTAATTGCTGGGGGGAGGAGCGTCGCGGCTGCTGGTTGGGCCGGGGTGCTGACTCAGCGTCTTTCTGTCAGGTGAAGTCATTCCGGCGAGGTCGATCAATTGCTTGTGAATGTGATATTCTTCCGTCTTGGACAGTTCAGTGCCTGTACACAGATAGTGTTGTTTATCGAGGTCAACCAGTCCACCTCAATCTACACATCCCTATAAATAGATGCCTCTTTTCATCATCCGTCTTAGAGGCCAAGACATGTTTGCTTGTTCTAATTGGATTCTAGAATTTTTTGCACCAGCTTTCTCTAGGGGAGATGGTGCCATTTGTTCCACGGGTTGACGACCTCGGGACTCACTTGAAATTGAGCCAGACCGTCCCTGATAAGCCGGTGGGTTCTACTGTTGATTTCCTGGTTTTCCCCAGCTGCCTTGAACATACCTACTGTGCAGTATCCATATGAGCAAGCCCCTCAATGCAGCCCAAGCACACAAACCCAAATGTGCAATCGGCATGTTGATACCTTAATCTCCGTCAATAATCCTCCACGACCTACAAGTTGTACTGAGCAAACCAATTCGAGAGAGGCGAATATATATTCACAGCCAACACACTCAGGTAGACCATCTCAGTATCGCCCTCATATCTGTCAAGTACTACTTAGTAACTTCAGTAGTACTTCCAGGATAAGGAAAGTCCAGCCCACCACCGACTGCTCCTTGTCCATAAGCCGCCGACCTCAAGCGGGTCATCCCGCATTTGGAGACTCCGCCTTGACCGTCGACCGCGGACCGATACGTCACCCGCAAAACTACCTACCTACCACCGTTCGTACCTTTAACACCTGGCTGTCTTCAATCTACAAATTTACCGTCCAATAATTTTTCCATATCTCACATCCGCCTTGGAAAGCTCCCACTTCATAAAGAACCTCCCTAACCGATCTGTCTTCATCACCGCGAAAAAGCCCCGCTCTCAAACACCTTTCACCTTTTCACGTCGCTCCGGTCAAACACAAGATGACGACCTCGGATTTAGACCAGCTCATTGAGATGGGATTTGATAAGGAGCGCGCAGAGCTTGCGGTGAAGAAGAGTGGCGGACGTGCGTGCAACACCCATTCCTTTGCGTTGGCATCTTCTACTAACGGCTTTGGCGATTTTACATAGTGCAAGGAGCTCTCGAATGGCTCGAAGAGAACCAAGACAAATCGATCGAAGAAATTAAATCAGCAGCGGGAGCCGGTGAAGACAGCGAGGAGGGACCGGCGCTCAAACCTGGCGAGGAAGCCCGCAGCTTGGTTTGCAACGAATGCGGCAAAAAGTTCCGAAGCCATGCACAAGCCGAATTTCACGCCTCTAAAACTGAGCATGTTGACTTTTCCGAATCAACGGAAGAGGTCGCTCCGTTGACGGAGGAGGAAAAGAAGGCTAGGTTGCAGGAGCTTAGAGAAAAACTGGCAGCTAAGCGTGCGGGGCAGTCAGAGCAGGACAAGATCGACAAGAAGCGAAACGAGGTATGCGACGCTGAATATGGATACCCAGCGCACGCTAATGTGTATTCTTTTTTTAGGAGATTCGAAGGAAGGCCACGAAAGAATCCCAGGACGCGAAAGAGGAGCTTCAGAGGAAGCAAATGCTGAAAGAAGCAGCTCTGAAAAAGAAGGAGAAGCAGGACGAAATCGAAGCTAAACGACGTGTGAAGGCGAAGATTGAAGCTGACAGGGAAGAGCGACGACTGAGGGCTGAACGTGAGAAGGCCGAACGTGCTGGAGTCGCACCTCCCACACAACCCGCCCCCGCGCCAGCAGCAACCACCTCCGGTCCTGTTTCATCAAAGCCGGCATCTGCCTATACTGAATCTCGACTTCGATTCCAGACGCCGAAAGGGAATATCATGAAGACATTACCTGTCGATACTACTCTCTTTGAGGTCGCCTCGGCTTTGAAGCAAGACGATGGGATTGATGTCGGTAGCTTCCGCCAGAACTTTCCCAGGAAAGTGTTTGACTCGGAATTTTTTGGCGAGTCGCTCAAAGACCTTGGACTCGTTCCTAGCGCTAGTCTTGTTGTAGAGTGATTCCATGGCGCTTAGAGAATTGACGTCTTGCGACGGGATACAGTTAGATCAATGAGGAACACATGCCATGGTCAAAAGGGCTTCCGGATCTATGTTTGTTCTTTATTACCAGAAGCTGTAAAGCGTCTTCTAAAGTTGCTTTCAAATTCCAGATTCGTAGCATCGGTCATCAAATCATTCGGGTTTGATCAGCTAGATCGTAAATTCGGGCTGATTTGTATACTATCACGTGACACCGCGCCAAATCAGACGCGTCTATGTATCGATTACCTGAACTCCAAGCACCCTCGAGCTCCTGATGATACACTTCATATACTAACCTATCTATACCTTAATTATGCCAGCGTGAGCCTCCTATCTTTTAAATAACGCGTCTGTACCAATTTCACAAAAGCTAACGTGCTCCGTCCGCAGCGTCGGCGACCAACATCGCGGCGGCCCTACGACCATCATGATGCCAAATGCAGCGGGAGTTATCGCCAAAAATCCGTTTGAAGAGCCGTTATCGCGGCACAACCAGTATACACCCGAGGAAGTCGCCGCCCTTCAAGCCCGCCTCGACAAGAAATTAGGACCAGAGTACATTTCCGCGCGACCCGGAGCTGCGGGTCAGAAAGTACACTATCTATCAGCGGACAAATGCATCAACCTCGCGAACGAAGTATTTGGATTTAACGGCTGGTCGAGCTCGATTCAGAATATTCAGATTGACTTCGTACGTGGCTTCTGCCGGTGTGACACGACGCTTGGTCTTTATCAAGTCTGCCGTATTTGCGGCGATGTTGCTGACGAAACGCGTCGGGCAATAGGTTGATGAGTCCCCGAATACAGGCAAGGTGAGTCTGGGACTGTCTGTTATAGTGAGGGTGACGTTGAAGGATGGAGCTTACCACGAGGTATGTTGCGGATATTTGTGAGCGACACTCATGCACGGAATAAACTGACCGAGATTTAATTAGGATGTCGGCTACGGGCATATCGAGAATTGCAAAGGCAAGGCGGCCGCTTTCGAGAAGGCCAAAAAGGAAGCCACCACAGACGCCCTTAAACGTGCTCTGCGGAATTTCGGCAATGTTTTGGGCAACTGTATATACGACAAGGACTACGTTTCCAAAGTCACGAAAGTGAAAACAGTACCAGTATGTTGCTCCCAACGCGCAGTTGCAAACCGTGGCATTGACGGATCACCAGGCAAAACTAGACATCGACGATCTCCATCGTCATCCTGACTTCGCACCGATAAAGAAAGAGCCAGTTCTACCAAAACCGCCTCCTGAAGATGATGACCTTCCACCACGGCCGACAATAGCTGGGAGGGACAACACATCAGGTGGAAATGTTGCATTAGACTACGACGCAGAATTCGGCAGTACGTCAATCTGAGTGAAGTCACCTTTTTTCAAGTCTGCTAACGGCACCAGGTGATGTGTTTGATGAAGCTGACTTCAACGTTGGTGAGGGCGGCAATCCTGATGAGATAGTGGTAGAGGCAGAGTCTCAAAAAATGCATCAGCCACCAACGCCGGGTGGGAAATCTAATGTCCCTCCGAAGCCTTCGAATTATGGCTCCGGTGTACCAGCGGGCGCCAATCCCCATGTCGTTACTCCATCAAAGCCAGAAAGGCCGATGAACCAGGCTCCAGGGCGTGGACCGGTCCCTAATCAGGCTACAAACAGTCGTCAGTACCCTTCAGCAGCGACAAACCAATACGTGAATCAAAGACAGTCTGTTTCACTTCCAGATGCGCAGAGAGGGTACCAGAACGGAAGACCAATGCCTTCCGCACAGCAACGGGCTGGCTCTGTTGCCCCATCAGGTCCAACTCAAGTACCCATTAAACAAGAGTTTGGCGCAAATCCTCAAAATGCCCAAGTGCAGAATATGGCTCCACCGGGAACTCCAGGAGTAGACGACCAACGACCCCCTGTGGTGGGCTTCTTTTCCGCACGGGGAGTTGATATGCTGCGCGACAACCCTCACAATGCCATCGCTGCAGCTCCAGTCTTCGATCCTCACGCGGAGAGTCCTTCAATTCGCAAAACAGCAGGTGTCGACCACTCAAAGAGCGTACCAATATCAAAACCAATGCTAGCTGGAACCTCACCAGCCCCCAACCAGACTCGAGACTTCATCAACCCTTCCACGGACATGCATCGCAAAATCGGCGCCCCCGGCGGTAGCGGAATCGGCAGTCCCATGAGCAAGGGCCCATCAACATCTTCCTACCGTCCTCTCACACGACCAAATCTGGACCCGAAGGCCGCACCGAATAATGCGGCCGCTAACCGGGGCAGTTTTGCTCCGCCAACCCTGAACGGCAAACGGCCACCCCTTAGCGACGTGACCAATGCATCTATGAGTGGCAGCGGGTCTGCCCCTAACGTCGGCTCTAATGACCCAAAGAGAGTGAAAGTCGAGGGTGCTCTACCTGCACAGCATCAACAACAGCAGCAACAGCCAGCGCAACAACGCTAACAATCCCAACCTCTCATCTATACCCTTCCGCATGGATTATCTTGACTAATTTGTCTTATCCTGCTTACCGCATCACATACATGTTCATATACACTTGGTTCAGGAGTACTTGGTTGGGAAGTAACTGGCGTCAAGGGGAAACAGGGAAATGCATTGATGACGGGAACTCGCTCGCATGTTATGTTGCATTATGTCTATTGATTTCCATGCGTAGGACTGGATTGTGATTTGATTTTTCTTCCCGCACTGGTGGCTGCTGCTTTATTTTCTTTCTTGCCTTTGCCTTTTGTACGTCTTGTCCAGAAGCAACTTGAAATTCTCTTGACATTTGCTTCTGATTTTTATAGCTGGAGACACAATTACATGTCATTTTTAGGCGCCACGGTATATTCGACTTATTTTTTCAAGGAATCACTGAGCTCATACAACTTGAGTGCGATAAAGGAAATAGTACAGAGTACAGTGGAATTGTCTGCGTCGATGTACAGTTGTAACCAGCGATAACAAACTATGTACTTGACCTTAGGGATCTACTCCTCTCACTCCCGCTAATGAAATATTCTACTCCGGTGCTCCACATTAGAGAAAGAAACAAGGTTGGATGCAACAAATGGAGAGAGAGATTGCTCGTTGCCTACACAATGTGAGAGGTCCATGACAAAAGAAAAACTAAAGACATTAGCTTCGGAGAAGGAAAACGAACAAAGACAGAATAAAAAGAGATGGCTGGGGGAAGGAAGACGCCCACGGGGCTAGCTCATGGTCCTCGATTTCGTAATGTATTAGGCAAAGAAGACATCGAGACCGAGTATCTACAGCAAGTTCGGGTCTGCGTATCGCGAGCCCATAAGTCCTTCGCCACGAGATGACTTCCTCTGCGTTCCTGAAGCTGAAATTTCTTTCAACTTTGGCGCGTAGATGGACTCTTGCATTGACGTCGATGGAGTAGTCTTGCGCATGTCTTTGGCTGTCTCGGTAGCAGCCGGCTTGTTTGTGGGTATAGCATCGAGAGCCTTATTCAGCGGACCTGTTTGAGGCGCTTTCAGTGTCAACGAGAAGGCATACCCAGGTATTTTGTCGCTTGGCATTGAATTGCTTGGCCTTGGTGGAAAATTCAAGAACTTTGCTGGGAATGGCTTCGGGGCAGCCGCATCTGCAAGCAAGTCAGTAAGTATTTGTATTTGTATTTGCCTTAGAGGTGTAGTAACTTACCGCGCAAGTCTGGTCGGGTCGCTGAAGAGGCAACGGCTCGTCGTCCAGGTAGTAAATGGTCACCGAATATGTGCTCCTCCATTTTGCCCTCTCCTTTGCCCTCAATGTTACCCTCGACTTTTTCCACCATCTTCTCAACCACCTTTTCCATCACTCTCTCCTCGCTTATTTCAGCCCTACTGCCAGGCAGAAGATTGTCACCGGCTGAATGAGAGTCCCTAGTAGATCGTTCTGGAATGACCCTGGGAGCTGCCGAGCCAAAATCGGCACTGGACTGTGATGAAGGTCCGTCGGTTGTCGCCAGGACGCTCGCGGAGTCAATTAGGGCATCTTCGCAATTTTGCTGGGGGAACGCCTCGCTAGATGTCGGTTGGAAGATAGTCGACGAATCGGTTGAGGTAGCGTTTGATAGGGATCGGTATTGCGTGAATGCGCTTGGGGAGAACGGGCGTGCTGCTGCATTTAACCGAGATTGAGATGAGGGAGTGTTGGTCTGATTGCTCGATATCTTGCGAACAGGCTTCGGTGTAAATTCACAGGAGGGGCTAGCAGCTTTGCTAGACTTTCTAGGTGGAGGTGTTGGAGTTTGAGGTGCGGAAGCTCGAGTAACAGGAGCTTGAGCTCCTGGGGCTTCGGGTGCGGGGACTTGTACTGCCTGAGCTTCTGGAGCAGAAACTGGGGGTTCAGGAATTGGGGCAGTAGAAAGTTGGCGGGTTATCATGTTTTGCTTGGAGACTCGGAGGTTGTCAAGCCTAAACTCCAACTGCTTTTTGCATTCAGTAATACTGGACCTGAACGTGTGCGAAATTGTTGTGCGCTCAAGGAGCTGGCATATTATGTCGATTTCACGCTGGTACTCTTCAGCAACTTCCTTGTCTACGAATTCCGCATCGTCCCATACATTTGTTTTTGGCCCCTCGTGGAAAACTTCTCCAAAGTCGAGTTTTCTGTTAGCACTTGCAGGTCCAGAAGGAGACCCTTGAGGTCCGATAAATTGCGTAAACTCCAGACCTTTCAGTTCTTCTAGCGCTGGGCTTGATGCAGTTGCCGTGTCGTCGTCCAAGCTCAAGTCAACAAGCGTCTCTTGTGGCTTCGGTGCTGCGGAAGGCGACTTCCCTTCAATGACGGGTGGTTCTTGCGACTTCGTGTCCGTGGCCGAATCTTCCTCTTGTGTTCTATGCGCTGCATCGATGAAGTCCGCTTGATGCTTTTCTCCTTCCAGAGAGTCTACACTCATTGGTTCTGTGCTCAGTTCTTCATCGGAAGTTGCCTTTTTTCTAGCAGGATTGAGGGAGAGAGAACTCTGAGCGGTCAGTTCGTCAGGCGCCAAAGTCGGGTTCGACGGTGTTCCTGGAGCAGACACATTCTTAGCCGGAGGATTATCCGCCTTTGCGGACTCGTGGGCTTCGGCTTGCTCGTTTGTTTGTTTTGCTGGCCCATGTCTGTTATCGTCAGCATTAGCCACAAAAGCAGCATTTCGATTCAGGAACCCACGTGAAGGGAATGTTACGAGCCGCAGCAAGGAAAACTTCAGGAGTGCTGATGATCCGGGAGAAATTACCGCTACTGGCAAGATATCAGAGTGAGTAAGGTTGAATGGAAATGCAACTTACAGAGGCCGCCTAGTTCTAAGGGATAGAGCATTGTGCGCACCTTCGCAATTTCGCTGTTAGTTTCCTCACAGTAAGCGTCTCAGGTGTTAATCCCTTACTGCTCGCAGATCTGGTTTTCGGTCTTTGACCCTTCACGTCCTTCTTCGAAACAACGTTATTGACGTCGACGGCGAGACCTAGTGCAGTACCACCCTGGGAAACCGGCTGTATTGTCGTAGTGGAGGTTCTACTATTGAAGTTAGGGCGCCACGACAAGAAATATGTAGGTGGCATCAGATAATTACCTGCCGGAGTGCTGTTTCGACTGAGGAGGACGTTGTCTACCGCCATTCTCTGACGTTGAATTGGTTATAGGGCCACGGGGGGAAGGTCCTTTTTGTGCTGATCTCGCGCAATTGTGATTCCCAGAGATCTGTTCCCCGTTCGGGCGTAAGGTATTGCTGAGATTGAGGCGATGGCTTTGGCCGTTTAAAAGGTTATCAAGGTGTTCTTCTCCAGTGTCACCTATCTCCTTGTGTAAATCTTGAATAGTTTAGTATTTTCGGACCCCTCTGAAATGCGGCAAAAAGCTTACTGGACCAGCCCTCTAGCCGGGATCTGTTGGCTTCAGCAACACGCTGCTCATCCGATCCGGGCAAGTTTGATCTCCTGGTAGCCTCAATTACCTCCACGCGTGTGTTCCTGAACTGACGATCCACGGTGGAGATGTATTCTCTTCGAGCTGTTCCTAAGTCTTCCTGCAGGTATTTCAAGTAGTGTCAGCGAGGATTATGTATCCTGTCACGGTACCCTCATGAAGGAAAGATTAATCTCACCATTTGAAGCCGGTTAAGGCGCTCCGCCGCTGTTTCGGCCATATTGTATACCAGAGATTCTACCGAGAAAGGATGTGATGGGTATGGGACATCTGTCAAGTATCGACGAGCAGAGAGAGGTGTGAGCCGAAGGTGAGAAAAACAAATCCTTTTGAGACGATCCGCCTGAAAAAGGGTGTTGGGAATAGAGAGGCAAAGGCACTCATTCACACCACTAGAAGGGTCAAGAGACGTCAGCTGAAACTTCACCTGATATCCTGTAGGGCAAGTGTTAGACCACCTTAAAACGTAAGGAGTGCGAAGCGATAAATAGCCAGCTCCATTGAAGGCCAACAAGGGCGGGTAAATCAGTAGCAGGAGAATACCGTAAAAGAAGTTGTGGGGAAGAGGCAGGATGTGAAAGTCGGGAGAAAAGGTGGTTGCCAGAGGCACGAGACTGCAAACGCAACAATGCAGGACAACAAGCGTGGATTCTGCTCTCGACTCTGAAACAGAGACCTCAGGAAGTGATATCTTCTTTTCTTCTTTTATTTTCCTCTCCTTTCTGCTCAGAGCCAGTGAATTAGTTAAATATCAATGCAGGCGTTTTGAGGGTTTAAGTGCCCCATCCTTTTACGCTCAAGGAACATTATGGATGGGCGATCCCTTGAAGATAAAATCAAGTCAATGACATGCTGCCGGTCCCCTTTATATGTACATTTGTCTGCAAAAAGCCAGTCAAGGTCTATCGAAGGTATGTATACACGAGAAGGCTGGCTCTCTTGGTTATAGTTGAAGAATATCTAAGCGCTGCAAGTCGTTGCACCGCCTTCGTCTAGAATCATTTTCGAGTCAGTAGGTGTCCTCTAATATCCAAACAGCAAAGACGGAATACGTACTATTTATCATCTTACCAACCGCCTGTAAAAGGCTGACGCCCATGACGGTTACTCCAAACACAATGCACGCGTAGGCGGGAATCTTCGCTTTTCGGGAGCCATTGCTTAACTTGATATAACACATAGGCGGGAAGATATACGCTAAAGCAGCTGCGCTTGTGGCTCCAATCAGTTCAAAGACGGTGCCAAGATCGCAGGTCAACAGAGCCATAGCTACAGATGTGAGCACCAAAGCAGACGTGAATATCAGGTGCCGATTCATGTTGAAGGGCTCATCCGGAAAGTAGTAGGTCGTCATCACCGATCGGCATACGAACGCCTCCAGCGGTAGTGTGGTCAGCATGTTCAGGCCAAAACAACTGGGAATGGGGGTTAGTCCATCGTTGATAATGTACCTCAAGTGCGTTGAAAAGCTCACAGGCGCGCTATGTTAATCAAAATATTATCAGATGGGAAATTATTGAGGACATTTCCTTGGGTATTCGATCCGAAGAAAAGGAAGCCGGAGATACCCATGACTAGGCACATCAGAAGTGATACAGCGGTCGAGTAATGAGTTACCATTGAAAACCGGTCCAGGGTCGGCTTTTTCAGCGAACCGTAGATTAAAAGGCTGTTATGATCTGAACACTATCAGTCGCTGCGTCACTGACGAGAGAGTGATACTTACGACAAACAAACGCTACACATGTCAGCATAGACTCCCAAAAGTAATAAACGGCGGGCAGTCTTACCAAATGATATCACGCCAACAGCTTGAAAAAAGCCAGAGTTTACAAATAGTAGGCTCTTAACTTCGCCGCGCGATTCGTGAGGGACACGGAAGCCTTGGGTGACCACCGCAACAACTATAACGGCCATGCTTACTAATGCCAAAGTTGATGCTTTGGCTAACTATCCAACAGTCAGTGGGAGCCGACCCAACCATGGGAGTCTCGTACCTTGGCAATATCGCGATACAGTGACAGTGGGTATGAAATACCCAAGACAAGGAGAACAATAATAGCCCGCCTGTCCGTGAGGAGCCATAGAAAGGACATGTCCTGAAGCGAAGGGAAAAGGGAGCTAAGCACGTGTGGTATAGTATCCCCGACAATGATACAAAACGCGATCATACCGCCAAATGCAAAGGCCCACTGAGCCAAGGAGATGGCAATGAGCCCTGCCTTTCCGAAGCAATGCTGCATCGTAGCTTGGAAGGAATCCGCACCGCTCAACTTGGAATTTATAACTATCAGACGGATAGTCCAATCCACTGCCACTGTAAGGGCAACGAGAAGCACTATCCCCATCGCCATGCCTGCTTGGCGGAGCGCATATGGTTGGCCTATGATCCCTGCCCCGATAATGCTATTTGCCATGTTCATAAAGGCCATCTTCATTCCGCTCCTTGGCCTTGCATCCTCGAGATGATCCTCCGGAAAGAACTCGTCGGAAGTGGCGAGAGTGACGCTGGGTGCCTCGATGTTTGTCAGGAGGGGCATCCTTTGTCCAGCATAATGCCGTCCTGGGAGAGTTCCGTCACGAGCGTAGTCCTCTTCGTTTAACCACTGCCCGTCCTCGGAGTCGCGATAATCTCCAATGGTAGGATTCTCATCCTCTGTGTCATCGTCAATGTCAAATCTCACGCGATTTTGAGTTCGGGGGGTGCGGCGCTGCCCATCTGAAACCGAAGATCGTACGAGCGATTCGTCAGGGGTTAGGGAATCGTCATTGTGCTCTTCGTTCAACGGATTTAGAAGACTCTGCTGCAGTTCCGGCTCCACACGACCATTCGATTCAGCCAGAGGATACTGCTGTCTGTCATCACCAGGCATTGCTGACTATGAGGCTGTTGGTAACCATCTATCAATCGATTAAGTTGGCTTCAACGGGCCGCTCGCCGGGGATACACGTGATAGCTAAGGCTTATCGATAAGCGCTGCTATTTTAACCTTATCAGTGAAGTTCAACCCCATGTCCGATTTTGTGAAGCCTGCAAGGACCTTTTATCGTGGATGTTGAACAAATGTTGCTTGTGCTGTTATCTCTCTATCAAGTTATTTGCTATTACTTTTCCTGAATTTGCTGGCAGTCTCAAAAGTTGCTCCTGCAGCACCAACAGTATTGTCATGATATCGCCGGAGAAAGCTTACTAGTACTAAATATATCTGGACATATCATGGATATTTTGAACCTTGCAGTTGACTGACTGCTGTCTTTTGTGTATCTGCACAAATGTGGCAGCTTTCTGTACGGCCCTTCGTACCTGGGCCCGGGCTCTCGAGTTGGCTTCCAAGTTGATCCAGGTACTATGTATCATACTACCACTGTAGTATACCTACCGTACCTAAGGTACCTGCTAAGCCGACTCCGCAACATCCTCTGCAAGTCCCTCCTCCCCATCTTCTGCCGCAGTGCCTTTGCAACAGAAAAATCACAAATGGCTATAATAACGCTTTATAAAAAAGAAAATATAACATGGACAGTTCTATAGATCTTGGACAGACAGTCTTTTCTTCTTCAGTTTCGGGCCTAACCCTATCCTTACGTGCTTGCGCATCAGTGCAGATTGCCTCGCAAGGTCCATTTTCACGTTTCAACTCAGAACACCTAAAGGAGTCTCTCCTCGCTGGCAATATCTGGATGGATCAAGCACCTGCCACAAAGCTGAACATCCTTATTACTTCCGACCCCGCCTTGCATACTCCATTTTCAGACCTGGTGTCTCGGTTGGGAGATGCTATTTGCAAGGCAAAGGTATGTCCTGATCAACAGCATGAGCAGTCCCATCCAAGGCTTCTTCAAACTTACGAATCTAACAGATGTGGTCAGAGTTAGGCCTCTGTGTTTCTTACAGAAGCTGTATTCAGCGAGCTTCCTCTCCGATAATTGAACTCTCCTTCGGAATACAAAAGCGAATCGAACCTTCAGAGAACCCGGAACGGGAAAGACTACCAGCAATACTGAAGAAACCCCTCGGCGATATACGACCCCCTATAGATATACCGACTGCTCGTTTACTCTCTGTCAACCTCATTGTATACTATACCCTCAGCCGTCGATGCATCCAACCGTATGCGCCTTGTCCGGTAAACTCCGGAATCTTCCTTGAGGAGCCTCATAACGACGACGATGATATTATACCGGATTATGAGGACCTACATTACGAGCGCCTATCTTGCCCGTCGAGCAGCACCCTGGCTAATCAAGAAAACAGCTCCTCAGTACCCAATACGGGCTCTGAAGGTTTTCTCAACCCACAGATCCTTGGTACGCTGTTTCAGAACGCGTTCAGAACCTTGGTCTGGGGCGACGCAAGTCAACCCAATGAAAACCAACCTGGAGCCGAGAGTTATCATAGCCTTTCCGAGATAGCGCCGGCGATATTCAAACCTCGTTACGAGCGTCTACACCCTTCAGCCTCCTACTATACGTCTGTCCCACGAGCTAACAAAATGCTGCCTTCCCTAGGCCATGAATCAACGATCTCGCTTAATACCATCAATTGCGAAGTCCCTAGCTTCCATGATAGAGCTCAGCGATGACCAAGATCCGAAAGAGAAGTTCAGCGTCCTTGAAGCACCACATACCTTCAGTTCAGGTGCACAGTCTGGCGCCACTCAAACGGAAGATACAAAGAGAATCCTGAAGACCAAACTTTGGCGTATCGCTCAAAGGGGGCTCCTTAAGGCGCCAACACCAAAACAGTTATGCACCCCCCGCCGGTTCTTCGACTTACAGCACGAATCAGAGCACGACAGACGGAGTCAGGACGAGCCATTGCTTTCAGAGACAGCCTCAGAAGCAACCGTGTATTTCGAGGACGCCTGTGATGAATATGATTACAGTCGCCACCCCTCCCATGACGAAGAACACTTCTACCTAGACAATCACGATGAGTTCCTGCTTGAGCTAGATCTAAACGACATGAGAGACGAAATTTCTGAAATGATGCTAGAAGATAGTATCCATGGGGATATAACAGCACCTGGACAAAGGAATGGAATTAGTCGAAGGCCATCATATACAAGCATGATTCAGTGCAGCGAGGGACATGCGAGTGACGATGAGTTGCTCAGCGTCTCCGAGGAAGTCTATTCGAGCCAGACGACATTCGCAGATTTTACTAGATCATTTGCTGAGAGATTCAGTAGTGAATGCGACGAGCAGATGCTGTGCGGTTGAATTTCTTTTCTTTTCTTTTCTTTTTTTTTTTTTTACTCGGGCTGTATATATTATTGGTGACTATAGAATACATTTGTATAGAAGCACATGCGTATAAGAACAGACGCAGTTCAGGCTCCTATGCTCTGAGCTATTATTTGGATTCAGCATAGATAATTATAACTTTTAAAAGTATACCATGTCCTCTGTATTCAACACCGACCCGGCGAGTAAGAAACGTCCGATTCCTTTGTCGCTGGACGAACAAGAGTACTCATTACAATAGCAACAAAAGCAATCCAAGATAGCATCGATGTCAATTCTTCATCTTTACATGTATTTGCACCTCCTTACAGGGAAAAAAAAAGGCTATTATAGGTAAATCGCCTTTACAAAAGAAATATCCCACCCCATAAAAATTACTCCAACACCAGCACATAACTCCGCTAACGCCACATGTCGCATTGCAAGACCGGCTTTTATTCGGAAGAAAGACGCCTTCGCTTGGTAAAAGGTGAACGGACCGCAGATCAAAATTAAGTCACTCGGATCCCATTGCAGGGCATTTGGGCCAGGTGCTTGGGCGATTTCTCAGTATTTTCGCGTCTTGTGTAGGCTCCTGTGGGAAGCCACAGCTTCGCGCCTGAAGACTGGACCAAGTGCGAAAGCTTGGAGGGATCGAATTCTTTGATGAAGGCCTCATCGAGCGGCCTTTGTTTCGGACGTGAGTAGTGGGTATATTCATCGAGGATGTCCTGTATGTCCCATCCCTGCAGCTTACGGAAACAGCCAGTGACGCATCCAGTTCGATGCTGTTTATCACCAGTCAGCCTGCGAAAGATCAAGAAAATGTCTAAACTGCTTACCTTTCCTTTGTTGCAGTGGATAAGAACAGGGTGGTTGGACTTGTCGAGTATGATTTTCAGAATGTGATGTAGAACGTTCTCTGGCGTTTTAACAGCAGGGTCTTTATTCGCTATGAAAGCAATACGGTGGTGTGTAATTGCGTTTTCCTTCAAGAACGCCATGTGGCTCTGCGTGTACGGCTCTTCAACGAGAGTACTAGTACAGGTAAGCCGGGCCCGACTAATAACAGGCAAGGTGGACCTACATTATGGTCTTTAGACCTAGGAGTTTGAGTGCCGGAAGATTGCATGGCTGAGGGAATGAGCTGCGGTAGATCCCTTTCGCAACCTCTCCAAAGTTTTCAGGTAGATCTGATGTTCCAACATCTGGCCCCGTCGAGTCCGGCGACGAGACCCGGGTGTCCTGTTTGCTGCCTATGGGAGCAAAGGTCAGCGGCCAAGTCGAAACAAGCCATATCAGGGAAATCAGGGCAGACTAACTTTCATTGCTCTCAGTAATGCCGTTGGGGCTTTTCTTTGCCAGAGGATAGGTCATTGTCGGGGCGTAGTAGGCGCTGGTGATGGAGGCTGACTCGACGCGTAGCCCGCGCCCGTAACGAGAGGATGTCGACAGGATAATTTGCGGGTTCGTCGACAGTCAGCTCCTTCGAGAGAACCACAGATTAGTACAAGGTGAGAGGGAAGGAAAGCGAGAAAAGACGAAGAAGTTGATACTGGACTAGCATGTCCAGCAGTTGATTCGAGGGCAAGCCATGATGAAAAGAGAAGTGATTGAGTCGAACTGAGAGAACAGAAGACAAGAACGCTACTTTCTCAATAAACAAACAGTTAGGGGGTATGATCTGAGCAACAAGGCAGTGTGTTATATTAGAAGGTATGGGGGCGGTGAGCTGTGAAGGGAAGTAAACAGGAGCATTGAGATGAAGCACTTGTAGAGGGAAAAATATGACATTCACTGCACTGCTCGAAAGAAGAACCAAGATAACCAAAGCAAGAGAAATAAAAGAGGAATAAAAAGAAGACAGATGAACACTGATAATAGGTAATAATGAAAACTGAATTTCACATACTTGGATGTCTTATGAATCATGATTGCGAAGTGATACTACCAAATCAGGCAAGCAGAGCGTATCACCTCACCTGGGCAAGACCGCTGATTCGATGAGTAGCAAAATTGATAGCTGCACAGTGGGTGCTTGGTGGATGAACGAGTACTGGAAGGTGGAAAGTAGTAGAGAAGGAAGGAAAGAGGAACGGAGAGAAAGCAGAGGTATTGGGTTTGTACTGGGAGAGTGGCGGCACGGAACAGTAGGCCGCAAAGCTTTCTCATCTATAAAGTTTGTAAGGTCCGTGCCTTTGGGGTACGGTCGAGCTCTATACAGTCTCAGTGTCGACGACCTGTCTATCCTTGCCTTCGCCAATGCTCCACAGTCATCTGAGCCCTGACACAACTAGCACATGTATCGCCAGCAAGCAGCTGATGAGGGTCAGGGAGCCTCTTCTCCGAGCCCAAACATCCTGATTGAATTGGTCCAGGAGCTGTAGTGATGTTAGCACGAGCCATCACAAGTGACGGACTAAGCTCACGCTTGACAAACTTCCTCCACAGTTATTCCCTTGATCATGGCGATGACATGCGCCACTTGGACTATCGCGACGGGTTCGTTTCTTCCTTTAACCATATACCCTTTCTGCCATTTCTCCTTCTTGACTGCCTTTGGTAACGGGGGTGCCCCTTCTAGGAATTTCGACGAAGCGTGCGAGGGGCGAATCTCACACTATAGAGGTTAAAGTTAGCGGCCAAAAAATAGGACTTGTGCATGACCGAAGAAGCTTCTCACCCAGGGACCGTCAGTCTCAATCTGAAGTCTGTCCAAAGGGATAGCTTTGACAACCTCAAGGTTCTCCTCAGTCTTCAAACTGCACCCGTTGACGCCAACATCCAAGCCAAGAGCCACTATCCTGTTCATCTCCTCCAGGGTTCCGGTGAAACTGTGAACAAGTCCTCGCTTTGGGAGCCTTTCTAGCCTTGGCGCTAGCAGCTTCTCAAAGTCCTCACTGGCGGCTCGTGAATGAAGAAAAAGTGGAAGTTGAATCTCGACAGCAAGGTCCAGTTGAGCTTCAAAATATTTCAGCTGCGGCTCCTTGGGGCTCAGAAAGAGTCTGTCATAATCTAGCCCAATCTCACCGAAAGCGACGGCATGGCCTGCTTCTTTTGCTTCCAAAGCTAGTGACCTAAGCTCATCCAGCATTTTCTCGGGGCCGCCGGGGAAACTGTCGAAAAGTTTGGCTTGACACGGGTGAACTCCAACAGTTGCGTAGCAAAGGCCAGCTGCAGGGAGTCAGTGTTGATATCGTGTTATCCATGACGGGTCTCCTGAATCGGCGTACTGTACTTCTGAGCAATCTCGATAGCGCGCTTAGACTCCTCAAGATCGGATCCGGTTACCATGAACTTCCTGCAGCCAACATCTCGGGCACGCTGAATAATATCATCCAAGTCGCTATCATGAACCTGTTTACCATGATAATTGCCCTGGAATACCGGGTCACTCAGATTGATACCGATCTGAAGTTTCCAGACGTTGCTCCCCGATCAGCTTCCCCTACGTCATAAAAGACCAGGCTCGAATGAATGGAACATACATCCACATATTTCAGGGTTGTACCTGTTTCATCCATATTGGCTGATGGGACTTGCTGTGTAAAACGCTTGGGACTTCCAGTTCTATGGACTGTAGGATGGAGCGGTATAGGGCGGGAAACGGTCCAATTTGTGTAGAACACTGGCTAACCATGAGCCTGTGATTTCGGTGATCATGCTTGGACATCAAAGCAAAATCCGCTTTCCTATACATGTGGCCTTTTACAGTAGCTGATAAGAAGAACTTACCACGTCTAACTCGCACTGGTGATTGAGAGCGTACGCTGAGGATACCACCAACACGATAAATGAACTGACTAGTATTACCCAATTTCCTCAAGGTGTCCCCCACGAGACAGCCCCCTTTCATTGGTCGGATCTGCAATTGATACCTAAGTAGGTAGGGTAATGCGGGCGTCCGGGTCTCTGATTCCCTCGGGCTGCGTGATTGAGATCTTTTCTTGCATCTGTGCCGACTGCTGAAGAGCCTGGAGCTAGTAAAGGTGGTTTGTGCCTGAATCTTGGCAAAGTACCAGCCACAGTGAACTGTGGCTGGTACAACTCGGCGATTCTCCGATCATCCCACTGCAGGTCCGAGTCTGTTCTGTTCCAAATTTTGGAGTCCTCGCCTGAATAATGAGCCTTCGATATCATGGAGATCTTATCATGCTGGAGCCGTAGATGCTTTGAAAGCGGCACTACTTCGTCCTGGTCTTACAAGGAGTTTCCGTGTCGCGTGCTGTCTACTTCAGGGTTCAGTTTGTCCCGCACCCAACAATACATCCATGTCGTTGGAGTGTGCGATGGGCGGAGAGATCCCCGTTGTGGGCCTGCCAGGCCTTAGGGCCTAAAGTAGTCAAAGGCTCAAGTGCTTTCTCCGCATTTTCGCAACGAAGTGCGGAGGCTGATCTACTTCCTCGGGCACACTTCGCCCGAGCTCCAGCTCGTATATCTTCGCAGCGCTGCACCTTTTTATCCGCGCGACTTCGCAAGAACAGAGGCACATAACATACTACAGCGGAGCTGCCCCAGTCTGATACCGCAAGAGTAGCATCCTTGATTCGACGGGGGTTATTCGCAATCCGGTAATTACCGCCTTCACAAGGACGAGGATGGCGCAGGAAAAGCTTCTGTCAACTCACGAGGTGTCGAGTCATAGTACTCCGGGGGATTGCTGGATTGTTGTCGACAACCAAGTGTGGGACGTGACAGACTTTCTAGAGAAGCATCCGGGGGGACCCACAAGTAAGACTCGGACCATCATTCATCAACCGTCCTGATTCCCTATACCAGACACTGATTGGGAGATTTCTAGTCATTTTGAAATATGCTGGCCGTGATGCTACAAAGGCTTATAACGAGGTACACACGCTCGGGCTTCTGAGATCAGAGCTAGCGCCACACCAGTACAAAGGGAAGCTGGATGAGTCGACGATACACGAGGACTCGCACAAGCAACCAGCGAGCGAGAACCCGGATGCGGTCTGGGAAAACGACAAGCCACCGCTCGAAACATTGATCAACTCGCATGACTTCCAATTGGTTGCATCCAGAACTGCCAGTAAGAAGACCTGGGCCTTTTACTCTAGTGCTGCAACGGACCTCATCACTCGGGACGCCAATAAGTCATGCTTCGACCGCATATGGTTTCGACCTCGCGTACTGAAAAATGTTCGCACTGTCGATACCAAGTCAACCATACTGGGGGTTGACGTCTCTTTCCCGTTATTTGTTAGCCCTGCCGCCATGGCTAAACTGATTCATCCGGAGGGCGAGTGTGCCATTGCCCGAGCCTGTGGGAGCAGAGGAATCATGCAAGGAGTATGTCAGGGGGGGGCATGCGCAGTTGAGTCTCCGCTAACAGTCATGAATAGGTCTCGAATAATTCCTCCTACACAGTCGAAGAGCTCAAAAATGCTGCCCCCGACACAAGCTTCTTTTTCCAGTTATACGTCAACCGGGAGCGCGAAAAGTCAGCTGCACTTTTACGTCAATGCTCCGCCAATCCCAATATTAAAGCTATCTTTGTGACTGTGGATGCAGCATGGCCAGGAAAGCGGGAAGCAGACGAGCGAGTCAAGGCCGATGAGAGCTTATCTGTTCCTATGTCGCCGTCGAAAGCAAAGAATGACAGCAGAGGTGGTGGATTAGGGCGAGTAATGGCAGGATTTATCGATCCTGGACTGACTTGGGAGGATCTCGTGTGGGTCCGCAAGCACACCCATCTGCCTGTGTGTTTGAAGGGCGTGATGTCTGCAGACGATGCCATCCTAGCCATGGAAGCCGGATTGGATGGCATCCTGCTGAGCAACCATGGAGGGCGCAACCTCGATACGAGCCCCCCGTCTATTATTACCCTCCTTGAACTCCACAAACGCTGCCCGGAGATTTTTGACAGGATGGAAATCTACGTTGACAGCGGTATACGGCGAGGAACAGATATTCTGAAAGCCATTTGCTTGGGCGCAACGGCTGTTGGTATGGGACGCAGCATGCTCTTTGCGACAAATTACGGTCAAGCTGGAGTTGAGCATCTGATAGACAGTAAGTCCAGCCTCCGTTGCGTACTGCGTTGTCTTGGAGGGATAGTCCTGACTATGTCCAAAGTAATGAAAGATGAGCTGGAGACAGCAATGCGAAATAACGGGATCAGCTCACTGGATGAAGCCGGTCCCCATCTAGTCAACACGGGTGATATCGACCACCTGGTGCCGGCGAGCCCTCTGCATCCGTACGCTCGAAAGATCGCCAGGGGACGGAGACCGAGACTATCCAAGCTCTGAAGCGTGTCTGGGATAAATTCTTCGAAGAAAATGCGCAGGTGTTAATTCGTACGTGTCAGATACCTTACAGAAAATTGACAGTTTCATAGCATTCTTGTCATTCTACACACATTGCTCCATTGTTTCAATATTTTCACAGACTCGATGAGCTTTAGCGAGGTAGTAGCCACCAGAGATGCATGCTGTGATGTACATCCAGCAAAGCCATACTCAAAACGCTACCACGACACGTAGCAATAACAGATCTGATGCACACGCTTACAAACGAGCCGAGGACGAATATTTACTGACTGTCCAGACAGCGGAAGGAACCTTGGAAACACCCAAGCGTTCAAGACCACTTCAACAGCCTACAGCTATCTTCGAAGACCATACCGAGAACCCTCCGGAATAACAGCGAAACTCCGACAAGGGCCCCGTCCCCTTGAATAGCTCACATGACCGCATCTTACCACCATACCCAATAGTATCGTTTTATAGTTATATTATACTAATAATAGCGCCTCCCTATTTTGAGGAAACTTTGAGGAAAGTTAACCTCGCCAAGGTGTAGGTAGGCATTATTCTTACATCTACTGCGGAGATGTAATCCCAAGAACATCAAGCACGAGTTGCGATTTGCTATACGTCAGGGACCTTTCGTCACCTATTAGGCCGTTGCTAGTTAACGAAACCCATAGGCGGAAGCAATGTTACACCGCGACCGTTTATTCTGCATTATTGTATGTATTCTTGAGCACGGTTGGAGTTGCGACGGATTCAGTCCAGAATCGACTCAGAAAACGGAGCACCACAACGTATGTAACGGGTACTAAATCATAAATTGACCCGACTACGTAAGGGAAATCAAAGTGATTCGCAGGTACGGAAAATAATAAGAATGGGTGTTTGAGGATATCCAATACGCCAAGGCCAGGGCAGTTCATAGCCGCTGCAGAATGAAGTGTTGGTGGTTGATCCCCGGAGATCATCTTCCACGTCATGATTTCGGACTGTTGTAGTCCGCAGACAGAAATGCCGACCCGTCAGGATGGGGTTATGGTCTGATATGATGAAACACATGCTAGATTTATGTACGAGGGGTTGATGGTGTAAGATTATCTATATCAACTGTCCATATCAGAGCTGACATCCAGGGATGGAATGCCATCCATCTACGGCGATGGTCTCGAATCATAATTCAGTCTACACGCACCTTATTTACTCCGGAACACGCCTCATTGGAGCAAAGTCCGGGAGCAAAACGCGATCCGATCGAATGCAGCTCAGGGAGGGGAAGACTCAAGGCGGGATAGATGCTTCATTCGTACGGTTCCAAGGTCGTAAGACCTTAAGCTGGTTGGCGCATCCCAATCTCGTCAGAGACCGGACAAGCACAGAACTAAGGTACCTTTGATTGGCCCACGCTCGCATTCAACACCTCGGGAGATAATCATAAGAACGAATTTCTTGTGTTCCGAAGGTGCCCTGTGGTGGAAAGAGAAAGAAAAGGACCCGAGGGGGAATAATTTTGACCGGTGTAGACTAGTGATAGTCTACTACTCCGTACCGCCGTGAGCTGGTGATCATGAACCGGGGTAGACTTCCAACTTTCCTTCCACCCTTCGTCCTTACCCCTCCTTTAACCAAATCCCCATCCACCCCGAATGGATAATTTAGCCAATCAAAGTAAGGGATCGTGTGTTGAAGTCGAAAATTCAATCAAAAGAGGAGAAGCGGTGGACCGTGGTGGAGGAGAGGCAGATTCAAGAACGGATGGAAATGCTGGTTAACTCAACTTCTATTCAGGTGACGCAAAGGAAGTGATAGACTCAGCGATCGATCTTTCTAGGGGCGTCACTATTAAACATCCGGCGGACTTGGCCAGACCGCCAGCCCCAGTGTCCAGTGGATAGCTATTTAGCTAGTACTAAGGTTACCTAGCTAGCTCAACATTCCCCGGGCTCAACGGTTCCAGTTGTGCAGCCCAGCGCTCTGTACAACGAGCTCACCCGACACGAGTCTGACCTATTTATTTCCTCTTGTCCCTCCCTTCCCCTCCCCTTGAACTACCTTTCCCCAAGATTTTTCACCTCGAAGCTCCCTTGTTTCCCCATACCTACCGCTGCTGTATATACACTATCGCCTCTTGGCGTTGTACCACCTATACATTCCTCCCTCCAACCTTCCAACTACATCACAGCTATAAAAACCTCTGTCATCGCAATTTCAACCCGCTCCCGATACACGGTATAATACATTCACAATGGCTGCTCGTTCTACGTCGATGCGTACCCTTCGCCTGCTCTCCCAGCAGCAGAAAGTCTCTCCCCTTCGTCGGGATCTACACATCACTGGCGCACACTCTGCGCAACCTGCCAGCGTTTCGGACAAGACGACTCTATACTCGACACGCACACTGGCAGATCTCAAGACAGAATGTCAGAAACGTTCTCTGAGGTCCAACGGTACTCAAGAAGAGGTATGCCCTGCCCCGAGCCAAGCGTGCTTTTAGTATAGCAGTATAGCTAACAAAACCGCCTTTTTCAGCTTGTTGAACGACTTTCCAACTATGATTTCCTTCAATCCCGCGCCTTTAGCATTGCCATGAAGAGGATCAGCAGCAGTTCTGAATCAGAGTACGTATATACTTGTATCTTGGCTCAGCGCCTATAGGACCCTGTTAGGACCCTCTTGAGCTAACATAATCGCGTGCCTGCTTAGGACCCGCAGCCGCCAATTCAACACCTCCCGATCTCTCAAGGCCGTCAATGACTCATCTACTGTCGACTTCGCCTACATGCCCTCGATCGCTGCTGAGAACAATACCTCATCGGATATCCAAGTTCCGATCCTTTCCGAAATCTACAATCACTACGACCCCACCAGCCCCTCAAGCTCCCCTATGAAGCCACAAGTCTACTCTGTCTCCGGAGACGCAGCAAACATCTCCGCAAGCCCCATGGCCGAGGTTGTGGACAATGCGTCGGTGGATATTGACCCATTCTCCCTAACCGAAGCTGTCGGAAAATCAAAGCAGGCTGCAGAAATGAAGCAACAACAGAACGGACAGCAGTCTGGTGTCGTATCAGAACTCTGGAACGGATTTCTGGACGACCTCTTAGGCCCCAAACAGCAGAGTCCCTTGAGGAAATAAGTCTACTTTGTTACTGTCTGTGTTTTATTTAGCGCTTATACGACCCTCGTTCGAGTATGGGTTATATGAAACTCTCTGCACGGCTTGTTCAATTTCTTTGCAAACTACCTTATCTCGGTTATTTCAATTGTTCGGATGTATGCCAGTTCATCAGCAGTCCTTGAATATGAATATAAGCAACCGAAAAGGACAAGATAATGCGGTTTCAGTACCCTTGTGAAGTTCGGAATTTCTGACAAAGTACCGAGATATTGGTAAGTTCCCGTCGGCACCGGGTGTACGGAGAAGCAGATCAAGCGCCCAAGCCCAAGGTCCCAATGTAAGTCCATTGGTGCTTTTCTTTCTGGACCCGGCTCTCCGCGTTCCAACGACCATAAATTGGCCATCCCCGCATGGCCCTTCAATTAGCCCATGGAGTAATGTTTAGGACTCGGCATTATTTTTCTCGGGCTGGAGTAGTACTTAAGAATGGTCGGGGTTTACTCGGACGATGATGTCAAGGGCTTGTTGTACCGTATACGGCGCACATCACCCCGGCTCCGAGACGTTCCGACATCATATGTCTTCATATTCATCAACAGGTAATAATTATATTGCATGTGAGCCCCGTAGAAACCGATTCGATCAGAAGCAGTACAGAAGGCGAATAATTCGCATGGAATGTTCTTGGACATTGGAGGCGATTCTACTATCGGTAGAGATGGCAAATACTCGCTAAATCTCGCCATGAGATGCCTCTTTTAATGCTCTTTTACAGCAACTTTGTTGTACTCACGAGAAGGCCATGGCTGTACTTAATAGCACGGAGGATGCTTTCAACTGTACTGCACGGATAGCGTGACGATGGTGTCTCCTACCTAGGTTAATGCCTGTGTATAGACTTGGTTGTAGCCACCACAGAGCGCCTGCTTGGTAACATATCACAGCTGCTGTGGTTTATTTGAGGGTGTACGACCAGTTCATGGAATGAGCCTCAGGCCTTCGGCTAAGGCTGCACTGATGCAGTTTCTTCAATGTACTATTCCGTACTGAGGAAACGAGACCCCAGACGGGACAGGAGGAAGCTTTCGAGTCTAGGTACTCCAGGATTACTATACATGCTATACATATGATAGCATAGACCTTGGCATAAATATCGAAATATCAATATAAGCACTTATGTTTCAGTAATCACTGATCAGCATCCATGGCAAAATGCAGGATGGTGGATGGCCGATGGATTTGTAAACTTTTGTGGGGCCTGAGCTTATCAGACCTGACAAACCTGCCGCTGCCAGAAATTATTACCAGCATCGATGGGGATTGGAGATTGGAGCTTGCTCAGGGGCCAGTTCTTGCGCTGAATCCAACCACAAACAGATGGTCTTTGCATCTGATCTTGCTTTCTCTTCCCTCTGCTAATCCAGGTCAGAAGTCATCATCAAATATTACAAAAGGAGGGGACCGAAATCCAATCGCTTCCCGTCTCCGAAATAATGATATCGCTGTGATCAAGGCTCTACCACATTCAGGGGCTGTCCTCCCCCACCTCAATTCGCTGAAAAGAGCCCGATGCACCGAAGATCGCAGGCCGTTCGCCAACTAGTCTGTGACCAGCCAGTCAGGACTTCGAATGGGCGGTTCATCAGACTGCCTTGAAGTTCTTTCCTGCAGAGAGTAAGCAAGGGCTGTACGTATCCATGTCAGAAGTCAGAACCTTGTAGCTTGTGTCTCCCGTGCAACTCCTCCATCGCCCATGGGGTTCGACATCCTCAACCTCTTCTTTGCTATCCTCACCCGCTCGCTTTTGTTTTTGTACTGCTTTTGACCCTTTTTTGCATTCAATTTTGTGTTCTTTTCCGCTGTTTAAACCAGACGCATTGCTTTCTTGCTTGTGTCCGTCTTTTGCAACCATACGTAATTGCCTCCTTGTTGTTTGAGCTGTTGCTTATCATCGCATCCAGACCTTGCACCCTCGCTCCTCTGTGTCTCCTTGAGTCCTATTTTTTTCATCGAACTGCTGCAGAGTTCAAGTACTCCCTTTTTGATTTCTTTTCTTTTTTACGTGCATTCATATTTAATCAGCCCGTTCACATCTCGGGTCTAATTCTCATCCGACATCCATACTCATGCGAAAGAGCCCAAGGCCTGGTCCAACGTCGATATTTCCTTCAAATGATCTAATTCTCTGCTTCTCAACCTTGGTAGATCCGCGGCCGGATCATGCGTCTCTCACAATGCCTTCTTTTTGCAGCCTACCTTTACAGCGGCGCCAGTGCCTTTATCCCGTACAGATTCAAGGTCAAGACGGCCCCCCAACATTCCACCAGTGATTCATCCAGCGGCAGTCTGGACCGCCGCTTCGTGCCGTACAGGCTCCTATCGGGAAACAAAGCACACGTGGAAGATACGAGTTCCTCCGATGACGAGCTTATATCCCTTGATCTCAAGATATCCCATGTCCGTCGTGATAACCAGTACGTTGTTGCTTTGGCCGAAAAGCCCACTTCCCCGGGGACCGTCGCTCTTCACCAGGAAGGCCTCGACTATTCTTACTTTTCGACTGTGAATATTGGCACCCCTGGTCAGCCGGTATGGATGATGCTGGATACAGGAGGGGCGAATACTTGGGTATTTGGTTCGGATTGCACCGCCGAGCCCTGCAGAATGCATAATACTTTCGGCAACGGATCTTCCTCAACAGCTGAGATGACAACAGACCCATTCAAGGTCGGGTACGGATCGGGAAACGTTACTGGTGTGCTAGCCACAGACCACCTTCGCATTGGCGATATCGACGTGATAATGACCTTTGGAGTGGCCAACAACGCCACAGATGAGTTCAAAGATTATCCCATCGACGGAATTTTAGGACTTGGGCGGTCTGAAACTTCCATGGGCAAGCCGGCGTTTATGGACCTTGTCGCCGAGCAAAAGCAGCTGGAGTCGAATGTTGTTGGTTTCCATCTGTCACGGAGTTCCGATGGAGCCAGAGATGGAACGGTCACCTTTGGCGGGGTGGATAAAACCAAGTTTGATGGAGAGATCGCGTACACTGACGTAGCTGAATCAAGCATTCATTGGAACATTCCCTTGGATGATGCGAGCGTTGATGGCAGAAGCCTCGGTTTCGCCAATAAAACGGCCATCATCGACACTGGGACCTCGTACTCATTGCTTCCCCCGAAGGACGCGGAGTCGTTGCACGCGCTCATCCCAGGTTCCCAACGTGTGTCGGATGAGAACTTTGCCCTCCCTTGCGACTCGAGCGTTGTCGTCAAGTTTACCTTCTCTGGGAAGAGCTATTCCATGCCCCCCCGGGATTATATTGGCGATCCTCTCGAGTCTGGCGGCGGTTGCATTTCGACCATCATCGCCGAGGCAGTCTTCGGAGACGACGTTCTGGTTTTGGGCGATACATTCCTCAAAAATGTCTACACTGTCTTTGATTTTGACAATGACCGCATTGGGTTTGCCGAGCTTCCTTTGCCGGCAACTAAACCGGCCACGGCACCACCTGCACCGACAGACACCTTCGCAGAAGAAGCAAATAGCAACCCAGATCCTACCGAAACTACCTCTAGCCCTACCACAAGCTCCACGAAGTTTACGGGCACGGGAACGACGACATTCAGCATCCCTCGTTATTACTGGCCTGCTGTGGCCGGCCTTTTATACTTGTCTTACTTTTAGGCCCTTTTCCCATTATTTGGGTTCATACATATACCCTAACTTTTTTTTTTATTTTTTATTTTTTCCCCTTTCATATACCCACTATGCATCAATTGCGTTCTATACCTTGTAATCAGATACAACATGTTGACTGATGGGATTTCTTCGATATATAAACTTTTTCTTAAATATGCAACTTCCAAGGCTTGCAAATTTCTTGCATGGAGTGTTTCTCCCCAATTGTTACAGCACCCTATCCGGAATGAAAGTGTACGACTTCGGGTACGATTCTGTTTGATGTGAGCTCTCTATGCAAATATCTCGAAAAGGGTGTAGGCATACCTAGAATGGATCGGTCAAGGTCCTTGACACTGTTGAAACCTCCCACAGCCATCAAGATATCGAAATCCGCCAGGAGCGACTTCATGACATGTCGAACGCCCTCCTCGCCCATAATACTCAAGCCCCAGATCCAAAGCCGGCCAACGAACACAAACTTCGCTCCCAAGGCAAGCGCCTTCGCAACGTCGCTGGCCCCGCGGACCCCAGAATCATACATGATATACAGCTTGTCACCGACAGCATTGACGATATTTTCCAGTGCATCCAGACTGGCAATCGCCCCATCCACCTGCCGTCCAGCATGATTAGAAACCACAATCCCATCAACCCCATGCTCCACACACTTCCTCGCATCAGCCACAGATTGAATCCCCTTGATGACAAACGGCCTACCCCCAGAAATCTCCTTCCACCGCGCAATCAACCATGGAATCTTTTCCCATGACCACGCGCGCCCATGCCAGACGGAATCAATCCACTTCGTCGACGCCGCCACCACGTCCCTCTGAGCATCAATCCCAGCCTCGCGACACCTTTTCTGAAAAACCGGATCACTCAGGCCCAAATCCGCACCCATGCCGCGATAGAACGCATAATTCGAGTTCGCAACATCATCATGTCTCCAGCCCAGCTGCCACGTATCAGTTGTCAAGACCAGGGCATCAAATCCCGAATTCCACGCCCGGTTCAGCAGCGACAGCGTCAGCTCGTCATCGTGCGGCATGTACAGCTGATAGAAACGTGGGTTTCCGGAGCCGTTCGCCTCGCCGACTTTCTCGATGGGGGAGCTGCCGGCCGTCGAGAGGCAGTAGGGGAGGTTGAGCTCGCCGGCGACTTTTGCGACGGCGAGCTCCGCGGAGGGGTGGTAGATCTTATTGATACCGATCGGGGCAAAGCCGATAGGTGCGGAGACGCGGTGGCCGAAGATCGAGGTGCTTGTATCACGGAGGTTGGTGTCGACCAGCTGGTTGGGGATTATGCGGTGACGGTAGAAGGCTTGTCGGTTTGCGAGGTGGGTGGTTGAGAGGCCGGCATTGGAGGAGGCATAGAGCCTAGGTTATCCTTCTTTCAGCATTGAGTATATCGGGCTGGTTGGAGAGGAGCCTACCATCCGCCCTTGCTGAGGGTTTCCTTTGCCTTTTCTTCGAGCTTGGTTGGGTCTAGATTGTCAATTATCAGCTACAGTAGGCTTCTGGGGCTTGGGAGAGTTTGACGCACCGGTATTGAATGGAGCAGTTTTACCCTCATTCAGCTTCTCGAAGTTCTCGCGTTGATAGAGGGCCCATTGGGGGGTTGTTCGCTGTGCGATGTTGGGGTTGTTTGGGTCGCTCATTATTTGGTCTCGGTATGGACTGGGATGGATTGATTCTGCAGACTTATCCTCTTGTATTCAGTGATCTCAAATGAGGTCTAAGCTGCAGTAGCTCAGATATATCCTCGCGCCTGAAGCTTGGTTAGGTTTAGGATGCGTCCGGATGCTGGATGACTTCATTTTGACGCACGCCCATATCACATGGGACGGTGCCTGATTCCGGCACTCTGGATAGGTTCGATCGACTGGTAGGTCTTGCTTCTATTTTTACTTAGGTGGACGGCTGTATGTGCTTGGAAGTATTCTGTGCGGATAGTAATACAGTACCTTGAGGTACTAAGTACTTACTACTTACTTAGTACCTTAGTAGGTAAGGTACAGTTCTCAAAACGGCGATAAGTCCCGTGACGTCACATAGGTAGCCTCTCCAACTCTCCTCCAACCTCCAGGGGTAAATGATGAGTAGGATGCTGAATGAAGCACCCAATACTAATCCTAAAATAAGCAAATGAACTCTGCACCTCCACATAAACAAGGTACATATCAATTAAGCTCAAGCTCCCAAATCCGACGGGATAGTTCTTAGTCGGTTCCCGACTTGTTCCGGGAAAGAAAGCCGAGTCGGTACGCACCGTACGGAGGACCTGGATCCGATACTCTCAAAGTTCATCGTCTCGCCAATTACTATTAATAATAATACAACCACCCACTACTTACTAGTGCTTGAGGTTGTGCGTTGGTTAACACTTCTTATCTCGACCACATCACAGCGATCGGGAGTTCAATAGCCTTATAGGCATATCTACCACCATGTTCACCAGCACAAGGCGCTCCATCGCGACACGATCCAAGTGTCTCACGAACGCTGCGCCCAACACCGCTGTGCTAAGGACAACGAGACCGAGGCTTGCAGAATGCCCTTCATATTCATATTCATTGACTTCACATCGGGAGTTCCAATCCAGTCGGTCGACTGCTGCCTTTAGGCCGACTTGGATGCCGATGCGCGTGAAGACGCCTTGGGTGGAGGCTCTGAATAAGAGTCGCGAGAAGGGACAGTCGGATCAGACAGAGACTCCGCGCGCGAAACCGGATTTGGCGCCCAAGAAGATGCTGGATAGTTATTATAGTGCTGTGGGCTTCCCCTCCTCTTTTTTCAGATGTAGGTCGTGTGGGCTGTTGAGCATCGTGGCTGATATCAGGAACTCAACAGATCCTACCCCTGGCCCAGGACAAATGGCTTCTGGATACTTATCTGAACGCTTCTGGGCATATACGGTACGGTTTCGCTAAACCATGTTTTAACTTATTTTAAGTCCATGGGTTACCCAATGACTAACATCGAATAACAGACTCGGCTCCCTACTAATGGACCTCGATGCTCTCGCGGGCGTGATCGCCTACAGACACGCCGGTGACTCAGTAATGACCGTTACGGCAGCCGTGGACCGAATCACCATTGAGCATCCGCTAATGGAGATCTGTGATCTCGAGCTAAGCGGCCAGGTTACCTACGCTACTGGACGCTCAAGTATGGAGGTTTCGCTACAGGTCGCGAAGGCTCCGGCTCCCGGGGAGAAGCCAAATCCCGAGGATGTCCTGATTACGTGCGCGTTTACCATGGTGTCGCTGGATCCTGTGACGAAGAAGTGAGTTTTTACTTGCAGGCTGGACTGACCTCCGTTATATTGCATACTAACTAACGTACGCTAGACCGGCAGCTGTTCCGCCCCTCTTAATCGAAACGGACGAAGAGCGCGAACTCTTCAAAAAGGGCGAAAAGAACTACCAAGCCAAGAAGTCCCTGCGTAGCAAAAGCCTGCTGGAGAAAGCCCCCGACGCTGAAGAGAGCAACCTCATCCACTCCCTCTGGACAAAAGAGATGGCCTACCTGAGTACGTCCCTACCCTCGACAACCCCCCATCATTTGCTAAAAGAATAAAACAAAACAAAAAAAAAAAAAAAAAAAAAAAAAAAAAAAAAAAAAAAAAAAAAAAAAAAAAAAAAAAAAAAAAAACTAACAAAACACAGACCCCTCCTCCCCCGCCCAAAGACCTCCCAACACCATCTCCATGAGCGACACCGTCCTCAAATCCGCCACGATAATGCAACCCCAAGACCGCAACCGCCACAACTTCATGATTTTCGGCGGCTTCCTGCTAAAGCAGACCTTCGAACTAGCCTTCTGCTGCGCCGCCTCCTTCGCCCACGCCCGCCCCAACTTCATCTCGCTCGACCCCAGCACCTTCGAGAATCCCGTCCCCGTCGGCAGCGTCCTGTACCTGCGTGCTGTCGTCGCATACACGGAGCCGCTGGAGCGCGACCAGGCTGCGGCTTCCGGGGGATCCGGGGGTAAGTACACCAAGATCCAGGTGCGGGTGGACACGAAGGTGCGGGATGTGGAGCATGGAACGAAGAAGGAGACGGGCATGTTCCACTATACGTTCTTGGTGGAGGGGGATGTGCACGTCATGCCGGAGAGTTATGGGGAGTATATGCTTTGGACGGATGCGAGGAGGCGGGCGAGGAATACGGACGCGTTGAGTCCGGCCAAGGAACGGAGTGCGTTGAGGAGTTTGGAGAGTGTGACGGAATAGAAGCTGATTAGTTTGTATACCTATGTGGGTGGCTTCTTTTCTTTTTCTTCTCTTCTCTTCTCTTTTTGTATAGTACGCTTGTGCTGTATAGGTTTGGATGCATCTATTGCGACGATTTTATCGTGTACATAGTACATTGTTATGTGTAGAATGATAGGGATATATCTATTTGGGGGGAGGGGGCAATATAGTGGATATGAAAAAGAGAGAGAGGTAGGTAACGGTATGTATGTATTTCAAAGACTCATGTCTATATATGAAGTGAGAAGACCCGGTAGGTACATGCACTGTCTGTACCCTATGTATATACCGACTCATACCTTGGCTCCAGCTCCTGGGTCCCAGACCGTCTTTCTTCCAAGGTTAGCAAGCACCTATGTATGTATAGGTCAAAAAAATGTACTTGCAAAAGGGAAAACAAAAGCCGTATGAAACTTGGCCAAACCTCAAGCCAAACCAACCTAACCACCGCCATGTGTATCGAGATTCGGAAATCAAAAGGCTAAACAACCCAATCAAAAAGATCCCATAGAAAATATAGCTGAAAAGGACTTTTTTTCTTTTTTTTACCTCGTACCCCAAAAACAAAACCGACTCCAGCTTGTCAACTACCGAAGCGAAGACAAAGGAAATAAGGGGAAAAAAGAAGTAGAGAGATCATGTCATAATCGTCGGCTATTTCGTGTCGTGGCTTCAAAGGAGATATGCACTTTTATCGTCTTTCCATATCCACAGCACCTAAATCGGTACGTCTATACAAGATGCCACCCCACACACTGAATTCAGTAGATATAAACTGAAACAGACTCAAGAGGTGGAATGCTGAATGTGCTCCTCTATCTGGTAAGGAGCACGCTGGTTGTCAGCATTCCATCGGAGTATCGTTCACCCTCTTTTTTGACGCATCACCACCTCGATTAAGAGGTTCAGGTGGCGCTTCTTCTTTCATGCAGGCATTTTCCAAGATATTCGTCCACTTCCCGCTTGTTCCGGCGTGACTATGCTTGAGATGTTGTCGGAAGTGGTCCGCCCGGTAGAATTTCTTCGAGTTATTGCATTCCCCAAACTTATGCACCGTGGTTAAATGTTCGAATCGCTGATCCCAATCAGGCTGAGGAAAGTTGGGAAACTCTTCGCCGCAGTAACCGCAACTGTCGTGGGAGGCGCCCGAGCCCGCCTGTGCCGAGGGAGACGGTGATGGGTGGAAAGCCGCTTGATAGCCTGGAAGCGCAGCGCAAGACCAAGAATGACGCCGTAAATGAAGGGAGTTCTGATGTCGTTCCGCCTCGTTCTTGTTCTTGAAACGGTTGTTGCAGTATAGACAAGAGTATTGCTTCTCCATCGCGTGAGCACTGTGATTTCAATTAGAATCATCCCAGACCATAACATATATATATATAAAAGAAGAAAGAAAGAAAGGAAAGGAAAAATATTACCGTAGCTCTTCTGGGCTATCGAACTTCTTCGGCTTCTTGGGACAACAGTCACAGATATACAGCCCACTAATCTTTGGTGCCGCCGGTTTGGACACATTCATGCTTGTCTGAAGCGACATCTTCCTCGGACGACTCCCACCAGACTCGAGAGAGCTGGAGTCCTGGATCTGCGTGGCTGACTGGGCCAAGACCGCAGCGGCACCGGAAGTAATCTTAGACTTTTCGTAAAAAGCGTCGAGATCCGATTTCGGAGATAAACCCCCAGGCGAGCGATCATACGTCGAGGCGGTAGTGATACTGCTGCCTATTGAAGGTGCTGCAGACGAGTATGACGCAGAAGTTCGTATGCTCACTGACGAGGCGGCTGAAAGGCTCCCGTAGCTAGGCGCAACACCACTATTAAGCGAGAGATTGTTCATGTAAGGGTGGCTAGATGTTCTCCGCTGGGAAAGATCGCCGTTGCTTGTCGCTGTATGTAGCGCATGCCTGTCGTTGCCTATGGGCTCGCGAGGAGGCGAGGACGCTCTTCTCTTCAAACCAGATCTAGGCGCTGCCAAGTAAGGTGGTGTGGCTTCCCGCACACTGAACAATCGTGAGGGCAAAGATTCGTCCGTGGAAAATTCGCCTTCCATGTCCGAAACAATGCTCTGGTCGTAGCTTCCACGGTTTGACCGGCTTGGGAGACTCGAGCAATCGTCGTATTGAGGGGTGGTTCCGCCCTTTCGGCGACCTTCTCGGGAGAATGGCGAATGCTCATAGTCTAGCGTTGAAGAGGGCGGGTTGCTTTCGACACTCGGGCTTCGCCGGCCAACATAATCTCTCCATGCGACTTTTGTGCCCGGCGATATGCCACCTGACTGACTACCGGGCCACCTAACATCAAGAGGCGGAAGAACGTCCGATCCGGCGGGCGAAGGTAAGCTGGTAAAGCCTCTTGACGGAATTGGGAGGGTTGATAGAGAGGCTCTATTCTCTGTGCCCAGGCTGACAGACTGTGGAGGGGAAAGTGGCTTTCCAATCTTGGACAAGAGATGTTGATCATACGCATGAGACAGATCTTTGACACTCCTTCGGGAGAAATCCTGTTCGCCTGCGAGGCTGTTTAGAAAATCAGTCTTTGGTCTTGAGAAGAGCCGAGAATGACATCAAAGCAAAGATCTAGAATCTCGGATCCGCAAGGGTTTGTGAGCAATTCTTTCGGGTGGCAGGACTTACATCGGCCCAGGATTGCTGACAGAAATAGGGTTCCGGAAACCATCGTCGGCTGGCGGAGGCGGTTCAATTTTGATGTGCGCCTCAGGACTCTTCGCTGCAGGCAAACCAGTTTGTCTGCCACCTGATTCATCTAGCATCATCGGATCACTTCGAGGCACGGGCTGCTCCGGTCGATGGTGATCGCCAAGTAAACTCGAGTTAGGGTTGATAGGCGCAAGTTTGACAGACCCAGGCGGTAATTTCGAATTGGCATGTATCCAACCAGCATCATACCCATTTTCAAGATCAGTGATCCGTGAAGGCGGCGGTAACGGCGGCGGCGCGAAGTTTTCCATGGAGTTTGTTTGAATCGGCACTGGCCCTTGAGATGGAAAGGAGTGTCCTGGCATAGTATATGGAGCTCTCGCGGTAGACGTATGACCGCTTTTCAAGTCGTGGATGTTAATCGAGGGAGGCGAAAGCCGAGGGAAGTCCATAGTACAGAAGTAAAGGCAAGCTAGGATAAATCATCGATGCCGGGAGAATGAAGACGAGCTGAACAAAGCCGGGCTTAAGTTGAAAAGGAGCGACTTCAGACCGTCCGTTATAGTATGCTCTATAGAGATGGGGAGAAAGACCGAATTCCGAATAGAGTTCTAGAAGATCCCGCTTCTATACTCCAACCCTATATACCGAATGATTTCAAGGGCGATCAAAGGGCTAACAGCAATCCGACGAGCAACTCGCTAGCCAAGGGGCTAGACAGGCGGGCGTAAATAAACGAGGTGCGGAGTTAAGACTGAAAAGTTCGCGGTGGCGAGTGTAGGGCGAACGCACACCAGGCGAAAGTAATGTCTCACTTTCAGCTCCCTAATTGCTTTGGGGCCAGCGAGAATGTGTGACTGTCGAAAAGGAGCTTGCCAACGAATTTCAGCGCCATCAATCTGCCAAGTGGCGGCAACTTATCGAGCAGGTGCGAAAGATTCACCGGACATGCTGGAGGATTGGTTGGCGGGCAGTTGTTCTCGGTAGACACAGAAATAGTTGTAAAAGGCGCAATGAAAGAACGCAGAGGGTCAACGCCGTCCCTGCAAGGTCTCTGCGGGAATGGATATACTATTGGCACGATGATTGTTGAGACGGAGGCGAGATCTACTCCGTGGGCGCTGCAGCGGAATCCAATATTGTAATCGGTAGGATAAAAAGGCCGGTAGTAGAGATTTGGAAGAGTGGGAAAGAGATGGTCGGAGCACGTGTCAAAGGCGCAAGCTCGAAGAAACCTGAGTAGAGAAGGAAGCAGAGAATCATGGACGAAAGTGAAGCTTGAGAATGAAGCGCGGAGGGAGAAAGAAGATCGAGCAAGAGCCAGAGAATAAGAAGTAAGGTACACTTTTTGGATTCGATACACAAGGCTCAGTCTCCGTCACTAGCAAGGCTCCAACTCCGCGGTCTGAACGTTGTAGGTAGTTTTATGGAGTAAAGCGAAAGAAAAGGTGGGAGCAGGGAGGATGGTGTGGTGCGACAACCGACAGCCTTATTGGTCCCTACAAGGCTGGACGGGAGGATTTATGGACCGAAGAAGGTAAGTACTGTCCTTTTCAAGGTTCAGGGTCTGGCGGCGTTTTTTCCTGGGCTCGGTTCAATTGGAATGGAACCTTGAAGTTGTATTTTCTTGCTTGAAAGTTGAAACGGTCTCTGACTGGGTACTAGTAGCAGAAGGAAGATCCGCAGTGCTGTGACTGGATTGATGCGTCTGCACAATGCAGGATTAAACTGCAGGAGAAAGAAAATGATAATGAAAATGAAAATGATAATGAAATTGATGAGAAGGAGAGCAGAAGCCTAAGGAGGACACTGGAAATAATAAATGATAAGTAGCCAGAGATGAAGAGGTACAGCATTCGTATTTGAAGATCTGGAGAGAAACCTACCTAAAAGGCGTGCCTTGTGGTAAGGAATCAGCAGGCAATTGCAAACTCAGGGGTCACCATTGCAAATTTACGCCTGTATGGAAGTATTATTACCTGTGGCCAAGTTCAGATCCTCTACAGAATACATAGGTACAGATTCATGCTTTCCAGGCTTTCACATCCATCCCCATTATTATTTCAAATACGTAACTCTCAATAATATCATGACTCGCTCTGACCAGCCACTGATCTGACGATCTTACGTCCTCCCAAGCAACTCTGTCAACCTAATCTCGAGTCTCCAGCCTCAAGAACCGCCGTTTTAGACAACGCGGGACGTCGACACACTAAAACTAGGCATGCGGATACCGTTGATCCCATGTCAATCAGATTAAATGTACGTGGACTCGTGGAGAGCAGCGACGTCACTGCTGAGTTTAGCCCAGTAGTGTTTCTGCACTGGACGGGCAGATAGATGTCTGCTATCTCCGCCATCCATGTATACCTACGAGAGGGCCGGGACTTCTTGCATCTCCAAGTTGAAGTCGTGAATATCAGACTACGCTCCCTTTCCGATGCCTCACGCTGCTGGCGCCATGCTAAAGTAGACTAGCTCTCTTCTTCTAGGCAAGAAACCATCACGAGGCCTCTATTTTACCTGTTGTCTCGAAGATGGCATTGCTGAGGGACTCGGGATAATTGGCCGGTCGAAAAGGGGGTTTCCCACAATCCACTGGACGTTGAAATAATGATATTCCCTCTTCTGTGTGGTTCTCCGAGCAGTGGGAGGCCGTATCACTAGAGCGCGATCCATAGGTAGTCGACGTAAAATGATTAGGCTGTTGTACAGGACTGTACAGATGCCCTCCTCATGCTTCTTCGTTATCTGCTTGTTGCGAGTCAAAAGGGTAGTCCATGTGGTTCATTCATATCAGGAGCAATTCCCACGCCTGAGACGACTTTCCTCGAGACTCAATTTCCATTCAGCCTTACCAAAGACTAACGTCGCCTGTGGGACGCCACCTCATATTATTGTTGTGCCGCTGGAGTCCAACCAAGAGCTGGATATCCCGATCGAATGGAAAGCGGTGAGATGCACCAATCGGGGTTAGCTTCAAAATTGAGGCAGTGCTGGCAGCCGTGTTCACTCTGATTGGCTGACGTGTCTACTCCATCGATATCCGGGCCATGATCATTTCCCTCCATCCATGGATGGCCTCCATGACCGAACATTCTTCTCATCCTTCGGTGGCTCTGTAGATGCTGATAGCTAGCTGTTCATCAGCGCCTTGACACAATAATGGAATGCTCCATTATTCATCAAATGAGCAAACTTTAATAAGAATACGGCTCTAAACAAATAAACAGCTGTATCTTGTCATCAAGCTCGATTCATACCTAATTCAATCCGTAACTCAACTATGAGTGGTTGAGAGCCCGAGGGGGTTTCCAGTACCTTCACTTCATTCATCTGGTGCTATAATAATACGGTGGCTAACTGGCTATATTGTGCAGGGTTCATGCCTCCACAGAGGCATTTTCTCAACTTTCGTTAAAGTCCGCCTTGCTTACGACGACGATATAACGTCTCATATCTACTCGATCTTGAGAGTCAATCGAGTCCAGAGGACCCAGAGAAGGAACAGTCAGCAGCAGGCCAGCTCAAGAATAATAATGACATATGCTATACATTATGATTGCTGCGCAACAGCAGCTGGAAGAAGTTCTTTTGAGAATTGAGACCATACTCGAGAAGGAAGCAGCTTAAGAGGTTGGGTGGAAGTGGAATAATTGGGGAAGCTGGGACTGGGAGCTGCAAGAGATGAGATCCACCAGTGGCTCAGGCGGATGAAGCAAGATCACTGCAGTACCTACCTACCTGCCCAGTCAACTAAACCTTCCGTACCCGCTAAGCATTTTCCCTTACCTTCATTCTCCTCATCGGAAGATGATTTGTGTCTCCGAGGAAAGGGCCTCGTGGTGCAGGTGGTGAAAGAGCTGTTTCCCTGTCTGGTGTGCGTCGGTAGGACATCACCATCCAGGAGGCCAGGGACAATAACTGAAGGTAAACTGCCGCAAATAATGACAGCACTGTCACTGTGGCAGTGCATGTATCTAAAGGGCTCTGGTGGGACCACTAGCAGCGACAAGGCCACTCATATAATCCTGCCTTTGCTTTGCTGCTGCAGTAACCACTAACCAAGTCTGTAACCAGTCAGTGTGTGGAGCAAAAGCATTATTAGTCTTAAAAATCTTAATAATAACAATGGAGGAGAAGTTGGGACCCGACACGCTTGACGCTTCCCTTTTCCGACTCCCGAGGCCGTGGGAATTCTTGGACAGTCGTCGGTGGCCATCCACTAAGAATCGAGTTTTCTGGAACCCTGAATCTCCAGGCACTGTCGGTATTTTTCGTACATTCATCCGTCACGGTATTACGGATCCAAGAGACGAACCGCTTCGTATAAGTATCATATCAAGTGGAAATACTCGTTGCGGGCAAATTAGGTAGCCCTTTGGTTTCAGCTCCACTCCATCTGCAATAATATGCCATGAATCGAAATTCGATATGCCAAGGGCAGAGCTTCCCCTACCGGCTACAAACTTGTCGCATTTTGACGCTTTTCTGAGCAGACGCTGACACGCTGTCGGCGGGTAATTCAGTACGGATAAATGAACATTGCGGAACAGGTGGCAATCCAAGTTTCTTTAACCGCGAAGCAAAACGGTGGTACCAAAACTGCTTTGGGCGTCCACGGGTGACTATTGGTTATGCCGCAGTAAAGGATGGCTTTGCCGGTTCCTCCCTCACTTTTGGAAACACTAAGGTACTGCCCCGCCAAGCTAGCTCGAATCCGGAGGAATAGACTGCGCTGAAGGGGCCTTTGTACCGCTCAACCAACCAAGAAGACTCGAAAGTGGTTTGCTGCCAAATGTCAAGGCCAAACAGGGTTCAACACCGACCCAGCGGCAACTCTCAATATAAAGGAAGAAGCAATGAGAAACCTATCTCAAGCAAGGTGTGCTGCTATTTCGGCACAAAAATCTCAGCCTTAACGGGCTACGGAGCTGAGAGCTCCTCTGTGAGTCTGTGCACCGCATAATCCTTGGAGCTTGTTCTGGAAATGTCCATATATCTGGTTCTCCCGTCTTTTCTGAGCTGGTGCTTCGCGTACCTAAGCCTGTAGTTGTACAGCTGTGACGCGACCTCTACTGCGACTTGACAAATGGTAGAAGGGAAAACCAAGCATTATTTACCTCGTACCAAGCTATGCCTTTGAATGGGACCAATCGTACCGAGACTTTCTAGGCTCTCAGTCTTAGCCACAGGCCACGGGCCTTAGCGTTAAGAAGCGCGGTACGCCGCTTGTTTTCCTCGCTGGCGGTCGCCGAATTGAAGGTGTAGATAGTAGTCGTATCCACGGAGTATAGGGATGACGACAGCAATGATAACAGCCCGATGATCAAGCAATATCCCTATCCAACTGGAGGAAGTGAGGTCGCACGGACTCGTGTCTTTCTGAACAAGTCCGAATCTGAAACCAGCCCCTACAGCCTTGGCGGCAAGTGAAGGCCAATAATCTCCAAGCGATGTGATTCAAAGTTTCAAACCGTCAAGGGTGTCCAGTGATCCACCGTGTCCTTCCTGCAGGGCATTCGCATGCGCTGCCCAGCTTCATTCTGATACCAGGGCTGATGACGAAATTGTTGAACCTTGAGGTGGTCTCATTTATGGTATCAAAGATTTGCCCTCAGTCTGGGATTCCTGCCCTGGATAGCACTACTAGCAACGTAGGTATGTTTACCTAGGTAGTTCCTCTGTCAATCCCCCCAAAGAAAGGAGGGAATCGGTCACTTGCACGAATTAAGACTGTTCGCTGTTCAAGCCCGCCAAGCTCTCAGCGGTGCCAGGCTCCAGATACAGCCTACAGGCCTGACTTCCAAGTTGGATGATGATCCTCCAAGGAATGTGGACACTGGCGCCGGAGGGTGAATCGTAAATGAAAGCTGGAATAGGTTACAGAAGCATGACAATTTCACAGGAATAACGGTTCACCGGAAAGTGTCACAATTCGTAGGCTCAAGAGTCGCCCTTTGCACTGCCTGAAGAGAGCATTCGCGCCAACTGTCCGAACGCGCCCAGGACTCCACGTCCATAATACCTAACCTCGGGATCGTCAATGGAAAGCTCCAACTAACGAGCCGAGTGCGGGGTACCAGTCACGGGACCCTTGGCCCTTGCCCTTACCCTGAGCCCTTCCTTCCTATTTAGTCTAACTCCAAGCCCATCCGTCAATATCATTCTGCAAAGAAAGCCGATAGCAAACTCCAACGCAATAATCCAGCACCCGACTATCGATATCACTTTTTCCCAACTTCTTTTCCTTTCCGCTTGGTCTGTGCTGCGTGCCAGACGATCCTTCTGTAACTTCCTCGAACTTAGTGCACCTCCGCGATGGCTATGAACAAGGTGCCCGGCTATAATATATATATCGGAGGGTGGGTACTACAGAACTTCCATACTGTCCGTCTCCGTAAGGCGGTGAGAGGATCCACGAGATTGTCGACAAAAGACGGTGTTGACGGAGCTTACAGCTGACAAACTGCGTATCTATAGCATATTTTCCCTCAAGAACAAGGCTGCCTTGAGTAGAGCGAATATTACGCATGTTCTCTCAGTACTACGACTGCAGCCGACGGATGAGACGTTTTCAGCTTATCAACACCGTCACATTGAGGTCGATGATGTCGAGGATGAAAATCTTCTAGAACATTTCCCCTCAGCCATCGAGTTCATCAAGTCTGGGCTGGATGCCGGTGGCGGCGTGCTTGTTCACTGGTTAGTAAACATCTCATCTGCATCTTTATGTCTTTAACGACCTCACCTCTGTCGCAACTTGAAGAACAACCACCAACCCTCTCCCCAGAAAGTTGTCACCAGCCACGAGCTCCTCGGCTCGACATGGGATGCCTTCCCCCGCATGTGCCACATCTGTCTTGGCATAAACACCCCTGCCCTGCCTTCATATTTGTCTGGCGCGCTTAAGTTGAGCACTTAGAGACAACATGACTGACTGTACCTAGCGCAATGGGGAAATCGCGGTCTGCAACTATTTGTATTGCATATTTGCTCCATCATAAGCGGAACGCATTTACACCACAGTCAGCCCTCGCTCTCCTCAGAGAATCTCGACCGCTGTGTGAACCCAACCCAGGATTTATGGAGCAGCTCAATATTTATCGTCGAATGGGGTGTCCTGATGATGTGGTCTCTCATCCACTCTACAGCCGTTGGCTCTATCACCGAGACGTCGAGGAGAGTGTCGCGTGCGGGCGTGCCCCGGAGATGAGCTCTGTCTTGTTTGAAGACGAACAACCGCAACATCCCGTGGACATTGCGGCTCCATCCACAGAGATTAAATGCCGCAAATGCAGGTCAGATTTTCCGTCTCCGCCAATGCATCTTCTGTACTCACCACATGCAGGCGCAAACTGGCGATAGCGCCGTTTGTAGTTCCCCACGAATCGCAAGCAGATGCCAAAGCTGCAATAAGCTCAGAATGCGCTCATATCTTTGTGAATCCGCTGACTTGGATGCGCCCGAGTCTGTTCCCCAATACCCCTGAAGATGCTCCCTTGTCAGGCCGCTTGACGTGCCCGAATACCTCATGTGGTTCCAATATTGGAAAGTTCGCATGGCAGGGAATGCAATGCAGTTGTGGCGATTGGGTGGTCCCTGCAATCGGCCTCGCGAAAGCCAGAGTAGACATTTCTGAGCCTGTGGTCCTCCGTCGCGGGCCAGGGCATCTAGCTCCTGGTATTCGTCTACCGCCAAACATGAGGCCCAGCGTCATTGGGAACACTGGCGCAACTTTCAAAACTGAAGGGTACGGGACAGACCTGAATCGGTCATCTTCCCTATTCGAACCATGAGATGAAGGCTATAATACTAACGCTAGTCTCATGATTAGGGATTCCGCGAAAGGAAACCTCTGACGGACAAGGTCCATCTGTCCATCTCCTAATCTCACAAGTGGATGAACTCCACACAGTTTAGAGGAGGGCAAACAAGCGGATGATAAGTCAGAGGTGGCTCCTCCGAAATGTCCTCAAATATCCGCAGAATCGAGCCTAGATTGTGCTTTTGTCCGTGGCTCAGTGGTCCAGCCAATGTACCAAAACCAATGTGCAAAGCGCAACCACATACGTCACGTGGCATTAAGATTATCGATCCTCATTTCATTGAAATGAGAAGCAGTGCCACTCCTGAGACTCCCAAGGTTCCCAACCATAATGTCTTGACTCTCGACCGCCAATCAAGAGATCAGCAGGGTGCCAGGAACTGTAGCATCGGGGATGGAGTCTATGGACCCTGCGTGAAAAAAATAAAAGTAAAAGCAAAAAATAAAAGGGAAGGCCTGAACGTTAAACTCTAAATGAGCATTAAATCATTGATTGGCTTGGGCTCGCTGGCGCCGCGGAAGCGCAGATCCACGCCTCAGATCAAACAGCGACTATCCGTTACTTGCAGACAAATGAAGCATGGACTCGAAGGGACCGAAGAACACTGTGAAAGATAACGTCATGAATTCAAATAGCCAACAGCTTTGGATGGCTAGCTTCTTACCCCCTCTAGTGTTTAGCAACCATCTGCAGCTGGTGAGAGTAACGACTCTGAAGCACAGCGCTAGGGCCTGTCAATTATCAGTCAGGGAAAGTTGAAGCCAGGGCATAACCCCACATCCCATTCCACGAGGCTGCCGACCCACCAAAAGCCCGAATGGCCAATTGGCAATAAGCTGTTGAGCCCACCAGGAACCCGAGAGAAGCCTGAGCCAATTTCTCGGGGGGTGGACTCTCGCATGGTGCCATGGATGGGGCGGCTCGGAATCGGAAGAACAGAAATTATTTGCTGTCGCAGGAAGCAAGCTCCAGCTCTTTCAGCGTCTACTCTTTCGCACGTTGGCAGGGCCTGGCCTGGACAGACTACGTCGCCTGGACCAGTGGAACTAGCCTGGACCACTAGCGCCGGGAAGGGGGCTGTGCAAACTTCAACCTTCTCTGCTTCAAAACTGTTCCTTAACCTAACCTACCTACGTAAGGTAGCCGGTGGTAAACTTTTCTTACGCAACTGGGGCTGTTCCCCGGCAGCCACTCAGCGCTCAGCGATGACATTCCCTCCCGTCTCAGTATTACCGGGCTTTTGGTATTTTTCATTTCTCCGTACAGCGACAATGGAAGGGCCTTACCTTATACGACCTGGAGTCCAGTCGTCGTTCCCTGTGGCAACCTGGGGCTGCAGGAGTGTGCCATTATTGGTAGGCAGAAAGAATGGATGGATTCTGAATTACGCTGCATGCCCCTCTTGAGAAGATCAGTTTTCTCTGCATGAAGTTGCTCTCCAACCTGGATTGTGCAGGGTCTGATTGTCTGAATGCAAGCGACAAGCATGTTTAGGTGCTTGGCAGATCTTCGCATACTCCATCGCAACTATACAGATAAACCCTCAATTGCTAGGACCAGTGAAGAGATTACAGTTCTGACGTACCAGTGGCACCCACGTGAGATGGGATCAACCTAAGGCTAGAAGCAAAGCAACCAAACTTCTTGGTTGGTAACAACGTCACCGAAACTTCTCCAAACCACACAGCTACCTAGTCCAAATATAACCAGTATCGTCCTCGTCAGGATCCTATCCCAGTAGATCATCATGGGCATTCAACCACTCAACCAGCAATGCAGCACACCATCTTGATCACGATTGACGGCTACCTGACCTACTGACCCCCGGCCTCCATCTTGCTATCCAGCTACGCAAGATCAGAAGAACGTCGAGATTCCTGGCTGCCTAGAGGCGACGATCATCACCAATCAATCAAGACCATGGGATCACAAGAGAAGTTGCCTCCAACGCCGGCCCTGTTGAAGTTTTGAAAGTTAACAGGTTTTGAATCGAGGCAGCCTAGCACTGCCTCAACGCAGTCGCCGACGCTGGTATCCACTCAACGTCAAACGTCTCGAGTCCGGATCACGGTGGCTTTTTTCTTTTCTTTTCTTAACCCCCCTTACTTCTTTATCATTGATTCCCGAGATGCAGGGACCGAATGAGTGAATGAGAGAATGCTTCTGCCTTGGTTCTGAAACTATGTACAGGCAAGTAAGAATGATAGTAAGTAAGTAAAGATATCTCGTTGCTTAATCCGTTGTATTATATATCTCGCTCGGCAGGGAGTGACGGGGAAGAAAAGTTCCATGGATGGAACACCGGGGGAAGAGAAATCCACCTCATGCCCCCGGATAAAAGGGTTCTACTAGTACCTATACTTTGCTAGCTAGCTATGTACTATATGTGTCACAAATGGGGACTGAAATTCTGCCACTAGAGGGACCGTTTTTATCAGTGCAGTTCCACCGCATACAAATAGCGTAGCCGTAGCCACTACATTCAGTTACTACTACTACTACTACTACTACTACTACTACTACTAGAAGTAGTAGTAGTACAAGGTCCGGATACGGAAATCCCTTTGGTTTACCTAAGGTAGGGTACCTATAGGACTCTCGCCCAGCTCCTTAGTAGTATAATGTATAGATCCCACTATGCAGTACATATCTGGGTAGCTCAGCTCTCTAAGTATATATAGCTAGCTAGCTAGCTAGCTGCATTCGCAATCTACCTCGACTTGGCTACCTGCTTGCTGGCCACTGGATTCGTCAGTACTGCGGGTTTTACGCAGTCCCAAAAGTTAGTATAACTCTGAAGCTAGTGAGATTTTCTGCCTTGAGAACGCGTGGCCCATGGCTGGCTGAGACACGTAAACTAAAAGGGCTGGGTTGGTTGTCTCGGTTATTCTGAAGAGCGGAGATAGATCCGGGAGATCCTCGTGGTACGAAGTAGGTACCTAAGGTGTTTTTCTTATGGATGGATGCAGGTGTCTGGACTAGTAATTGCTGCACTGTAAGGTACCTAGGTGGGTTGTCTAGAGAGCTGACGTTGAAGCTAGAGGCTGATGCTAGCTGGGCCAAGGACATGATTTAATATATCTATATCGAGACGAGGTTTAGCTTGGCCTTAAGAAACTAATGTACCTATGCGTTAAAGTGTATGAAACTCCAGCAGAATATGGATATGTGCCTCTAGATATGACAAGGCAGAATGAATAGTACTCAAGATACTAATATGATTGAGTAGGACCCCCTGCAACAGCCTGGACTTTCCTTCTGAAAAACAGTATCACGCTATCTTATTTCTATAATCTAAAGCAACTTCAGGGCCTCCTCTTTTGACTAACTCGACAGTTTGAGATGTACCGACCAGGAGAATTCCGCCTGGGTAGTGAAAAGGGGCCCTAGGGCTGAAAGCCGGTTTGCAGGATCACCATTAGAAAATAGCTCCCGCATCCCGCCCGGTCTGATACTAGCGCTTACATGCTGGTGAGACCGTTTTGGGCAACAAGGAGCGAACGTGTAGCAGAGCGTTGCAGGGTTGCGCGGCATGTATGACGTGAGGAAGGAAGGGGAGGGCCCTTCCACCGACGAATTAGTGCTGACGGCTGGATAGATCGACCCCCTCTGCAGCTCTCGAGTTTCTCAACCCTCCAACTCCATGCTTATCAGCTTTGGCCTCTGGGCTGGAGTCTTGCAGCCTAGGCATGTAGGAGAACTAGGTTCAAAAATAAGCCAGTCCGCTAGGCTGACAGCCACGCAGCAAGCCGTCAAGGGGACCTCCCGCGGATGAAGGTTGCTATAGCCCATGGGGAACCAGGATAGTCTCGTACACCTCTCGTAGAAGCTGGTCCGAGAGTGCCATTCCGGAAACTAGCATGTTACACAGCCAACTCCTGTTTCTGCAGCCCGCGCACTGCCCATCTTGAACGAGCCCTAGAACCATGATAGGCTGTGGCTTATTCCCTTGTCTAGCGCTCAGAAAGCCGAAAGATCCTCCAGAAACGATCCGGTTATACGGATTTCCAGGCTGTGCAGATCGAGATACCTGGTTCGTGAACCCCCCCTTTTGGGTCAGAGGTGGGAAGCATCTGCATTTAGAGACCTCCAGACGGAACAGACGGGAAGAACGAGGGATCCTGAAGCCGTTGGCGGTTCCGCTTGGCAGCTTCTATGTTACGCATCCTGTCGATACGCATTTGATAAAAGTTTCTAAGCGAATGCCAAAGTCAGTTATGTGCTGTCCTGACCGAAGGCAGGCTAATCCGCTAGCTCGAAGGGCCCATACTTATGCAAAGCAAAAATACGAGGCGAGTCATCCGAGGCTGATGTGCTCGTGTTTGCGCTCTGTTTCTTGATAGCATCAATCTGTCCCCATCAGAAAAACAAGCCGTATGTGCGGGATGGGGAATACAAACCTTATCATCGCGTTCCTTCTCGTCTTTGTTATCTGCGTCTTCCTTCTTCGAGTCATTTTCGTCCTTCGAGTCGGCCTTGTCTTTTTTCTCTTCTTTCTTCTTCTCCTTCTTCCTCTGCTGCTTTTCCTCATACTCTTTCTTCACCTTTTCAATCTCACGAGCCATCTCCTCGGCTTTCCTTTTCGCCGCCGCATCTTCCTCGTCAATGATGGGTGAGCAAAAATGGCGGTCTTTGAGATGGACCGGACAAACATAGAAGAAGTCCTGTAACCGATTAGAAAGATTTGAATCCCAACCTGTGTAATCGTCAATCACCTTGTTGTTGGGTGTTATTAACACGTTACTCGATGGCTTATGGCAGATCAGGCAGGATTTGGCGGCTGTGTCTGCCACTCGGCGTAGATGCCAGACGTTGGGAAGAGCGGTCGTCATTCTATTTCTGTGGGTAGAAAGTACGTATATGGCGGCCTAATGCAGTGTCTTTAAACCCACAGTTGGTTACGTACAATCAGACTGCGACGGAGCTGAAGAGACGAGGGATGGATCGTGAGTTGTGCGGAGAGACTATGTCATGTGACTGCAAGGTTATAGCAGTGCATTCAAGGAGCCCTGATTGATAGGTAGGTATTTATACAAAAACCAAAATGATAGGTAGCCCTTAAGTGAATCCGAGATTGTCTAACTTAGCTTCCTTCCTTCATTCCAATCCCCGAAAAGTAGAACGGCTGAAAAACATAACGCCTGAGTAATGCAAAGTTTTGATAGTTACAAGTTAGGGCAGAAAGGACATTTGGAATAGTGACTTTTCGATATTCCGAAATGGTCAGAAAACGCCCAGGTTGAATGCGAGAAAGCCCTAGAAGCTTGGGAGAATATGGCCGTAGTTCTCCAAATTGGCTTCTGCACTCTCACTCTTCAACCAAACCCACGGCTTCCCTTGCTAACCGTAGATCTTTCCCGACGAGGCCAACGTCCTTAAGGTAGGGCTTGAAAGCGGATAAAAGGTCCGTGAGAGAACTCTTCAACGAATCAATGACCAGTTCTACATCTGGTACGCGACGAGCCGCGTCTTGGGCGGCGGGATTGGATGATGGTGGGAATGTGATGTCGGACCAGTGGATATCAAGACCACCATGGGCATACTGTTCGAGCGTCATAGTTGTTTCCGTGAAGAGGCGCACGACACCTGGTAGGTCAGCTTGGACTTTACCATACCGATCTTCTTGGAGGCTAGCGATGAGGAGAGCAGTGATCGACTCAATTGCGTAGACGATGGAGGTGAGGTTGGCGGTTGGTGTGTCGAGGACGACCCCTGAAAGGCGACGTGCGTAGGGTTGTTGGATGAAGAAGCCGATCGGCGAGCGAAGGAGTTGAGAGAGAAACGGGTGTATGTTTTCGGGCTTGCTGGGTGGTCCGGTTAGTAGTTTCATATCTTGGGCTGAGCCGAGAAGTTTTTGTTTGCGTTCCGGGCTGAGGACTGCTGCAGAGGCGCGGTCGAATACATCGCGCGCCCGCGCTCGAGCTTTTGGTGTCCAATCTGGGGAGTCGCCGAACGATCTCATAGTTGTGCTGAAGGCATCGCCAAATCTTTCGGTCGTTGTGACAGGCTTCGGAGAAGAAGCGAGGATGTTATCTTGGCTTAGCGGATCAGTCAACCGAGGCAGGGTGCGGAGAACAGGATCAGATTTCGCGGCAGACGATGATGGCTTAGAGGTAGGAGGCGCCTTCTGCTGGTTGATGCGAATAGAAATGCCCTGAACTATCTCTGTAGCAGGCTGCAAAATCTGTGTCCAAGCAGATCCGCCTTCACGGTCGATATCGTTGAAGATCGCCTGTCGTCGGTCAGGAAATTGTTTGCTGATAAGGCACAGTTCCCAAAATGCAAATGACCGGACAGTCTCTTTCTTTGCTTTTAATCCGTCCAACAAGCTGCCAGTGGGATCCTTGGCCTCTGACGTCAATGGCAGTCCCCGTTTCAAAGGTGGCTTGCTGAGAAAGATCGAAAAGAACATATTAGTGGTTTCCCAGCAGAGCGCCAGAAGCGCACCTGTAAAGAGGGACCGAGCAAATAGACCTGGTTTGACCGGAGGAATGATGCCCGGGGGCTCGGCCGCAGACCTAGGGAAATCCCAAAATAGTCTGGCAAATATCATGGTGAAGGTCCAAACTCGGCGTCTGAGGAAGATAGAGTATGCTAGAGGACATATAGCGGCCATGAAGGCGGCCCTCAAGAGCCCAGCCCTTATGACCCGTGGCAGTTCCCCCCGAATGCGCTTCGAAACCGACTCCACCGGATGCGATTCCGCCTTGGTGGTCCGCTTTTCGATGAGGACGGGAACCCGATCATAGTCGTAGTAGAGATGAGTTATGGACTGCGAAATTGCCAATAGTAAATGATACGTGTAGATATATAGCAATCTTTCGTTCAGGCTCGCTCGCTCATGGGGTCTATTTCTCGTTAGCTTCAGCCGAACCAATCTGTAAACCACCTAACATACCTGCCTCGTTTCACCAACTCCAGTCGTGCAGTAGCTGGTGCGGACCACCTGTATATTTCGGTAAAAAACCATGCGGAGAAAATGTACCACGTGAATGTTTGAAGGACATCAACTGGGAAAAGGTGCTTGAAAGTGTGAATTGCGGAAGCTGTTGTTCTTGCACCAATATGCATCTGACCGACCCGTAGGATGAAGATAAAGAGAGGCGCAAAAATAAGAAGCACTGTGCGAATACCACAGCCCCCAATGGGAAACACTGCCCAGAAGACTAACATTTATCTTACATTAGCTGTGATGCGCAACCAGATGTTGATGATCAGTTAAGGAGTATACTCACATGAAGATTTATCACCAATCAAGATCGAAATAAGATAGCAAACTAAGGCAACTAGAGCAAATGCGTTGACAAATCTCCGGTGCATCGAAGAGGTCAAAATGCGCCGGTATGGGCGAGGCTTCGTGGCAGCCATGGTGATAAAGCTAAACAAGATGACTGCAGGATCTCGGGAGGGGGAGATAGGGAGGAAAGGATCACAGCATGGTCAAAAAAAGGCGATAGCCCCTTTGGTTCTGAATCCCGCGGCAGGGATATGGCGGAGTCAAGCTAGCCTTTCAGAAAACGACGGCGATGCAGCGGGTCGAGTGTCATGAAGCTTTTTTGGCCGAAGACATCAAAACACACCAGCCACATAAAGTGTATCATGTGACTGGTACGCTACCATTTGATCCCAACGTCATGTCATGTGATTGCAGCCTGCAGATCCGGGCACCAACAGTCCAACCCCAATGCAACCAACCTGCAGGCAGCTGTTTGTTCATCTTTCTCGAATCTTGAGCCTTGATCACAGTTTAACCAGTCTCTTTCTTTTGCTCGTTCTTTCGTTTTCCCTCCCTCGCTAGACTATGTCGTTTGATCGCTTGAGTTCCCTTGAGGCCCAGCCCACAACTCTTCGTCGCGGAGATGACCCGCACTACCATGACGATCCTGAGTTCCAGCGCCTCACCGAGTCTCTCTCGAACCAGCTATTCACGCTGACCTCAAATATTACTCGCCTGTCTGACCAGATCGCTCTTCTTGGGACAAAGCGTGACACAGAACGGGTACGAGAACGAGTTCATAATCTCCTTGAGCAGACCCGCACGGGCTTTAGGGAAGTTGGTGATGGTATCAAGAAGGTCCAGACCTGGGAGGACGTCAACGTATGTATTCCCTCTGTTACAGGCTCCAATGATCTAGACGCATTGCTCACATTTGGTATATAGCCCTCCCAGAAATGGACACAGCAGAAGCTATCAACCGAATTCAAAGCTACCTTGGAAGAGTTCCAGACGGTGCAGCGACGTGCTCTGGAAAAGCAACGTGCATCTGCGGTTGCTGCCCGCACTGCTGTAGACGAAGCTGGACATCCTTCCGAGGCTGGGGCTCACCAGGGACAGCAGCAGCAGCTACTCGAGGAGCAACCACGCCTGGCGAACCAAGATGAAGTGGATTTCCAAGAAGCCTTGATCATCGAGCGCGAAGCGGAGATCCGCAACATCGAGCAAAGTGTCGGCGAACTGAACGAACTTTTCCGAGACGTTGCTCATATTGTCCATGAGCAGGGTGGGCAATTGGACATTATCAGCGAGAATGTCGAGCGAGTTCACACTGATACAAGAGGGGCCAATGTCGAGCTCCGCAGCGCCAACCGGTATCAGAAGAACGCTCGGAACAAGGCATGCTGTCTGCTTGTAATCCTTGCCGTGATCCTAGCGATTATTATTCTTGCAGCCACCCTTGGTTGAGCTTCTATGCCCTGGTTCGGTACTTGCACTATCTCCCGATGTCATGTCTTCTTTTGTCCTTGTGATATCCTCCCCTGTACAGTTTATGTATAGTGATGCTTTTCACTGCTATGGGCATTGAGATCTCCTTTTAACGATTACTATATGACTTTTGGCGTTTGGAGTGGACGTTCCATTGGCATTTTTTGAGCTTCCTTTCATGCCTTGATATCATACATAGCCTCCGTGTTATACATACATTATAGTTGAATGACCCCGACCCATTCCCAAACTCCTTATGCATCTATATATTCATGCCCACAGAACTGGAAAGACAGTAGCTGAAGGAAGTTCGTATTCAGAGACCAGCGAAGCGTTTCATTCTCATCATACAGCCTTCGACAGTATTCAGTTTCGGCCGCACGTCGAGATAGAAACTCAGCTTCCCAGGACCAGCATTTGCAGCCAGGCCTGTCCCCTTGCCGCCGCCTGTTGACTTTCCCTGGTAGAAATCAATCACATATTCAACGCGCTCTCCACCACATCGCTCTACAACCCAGTCATGTCGATCAAAAGGACTCTGATAACCCATCAAACTATTGAAGCGCGCGCGAGGACTCATGAACTCGGGCTCCGAGCCCAACCCCCTGAAGGAGTAGAGCTTCGGCCCGCCGCATTTCTTGCTTCCGGGATCTGAGCTTGGGGCGCGACTCTCCCATTCTAGAATTTGCTGCCATGCGCGCTCATTCACAGCGTTATGGATCGGGATTATTGACGCCACTGCTGTCGCGAGCTCCGAGGCCGAGGATACTGAGCCAGGTGTGTTACCCTTGCGCATTAGGGCTTCGAAGAATTGTCGCTCTGAAGGGTAGACCCAGTTTCCCGTCGACTTATCATGACCCGTTTCGCTTTCTGCATTTGACGGAGTGCCATGCGACGCGGTTGGGGAGGTTGAGTATGGTGAAGATGGTACTACAGGACACTCGGACGGTGGTTGCTTCAAATCGGAATTGAGGGCTCGCGGTATACTGCTTACTTCGCGGTCTGTGGAGAGCGGGCGCTGCTGTTTGCTGACTGATTTTGGTTCGTCGGAAGGTATGGGATGAGGAGCACCAGAGGCACCTTTATGTTGTTGCAGCCATGCCTCTCGGGCTTTATGGTCCACGGGGCATGTGGCAGCCGGAGGTGCGTCGGCGGTAGAAGGTGTGGGAGTACTTTGACCGGCGCCCATTGAAATTGACTCTATGTCGATTTTGCAGTATGAAAGGTGTGCAAATATTAATTCATAGATTATTATTGCCTGAAGATCTCTCGAAACAACAATGTTTGCTTGGTAATGCATAAAAGAAGCAAAAAAAGAAAACTGCATGCAGAGGGAGATTCTGGCTCCGTCCACCGCCTTTCGAAGCCCGATGCAATGCTCCGATTGAGCTGTCCGACTAGCGATGAGACTACTGTATTGGGTTGATTATTACCTATTTATTCTTCCTTTCTCTTCCTGTCCTCTCTCTCCTTTCCTGGGACCCTCCTCCGTTCATTTCTCTCGATTTTCCAGGTTCAGTTTCTATATATTCTTTTCGTTTTGTCATACCGCAATGGCTGCCGCTTCTGAGAGCCCCGTCTATCGGGCCACCACGACAGCCCCTGTCAACATCGCCGTGATCAAGTAAGTCCGACTCCCCCGCTCCCTATCTGCATGCCACTTGCCCGTTGTTCCACCAACATTGACTCACAATTGCTGCTTAGATACTGGGGAAAACGCGATGCTACTTTGAACCTGCCAACAAACTCATCTCTCTCTGTCACTCTTTCGCAGAAATCTCTCCGAACCCTCACCACTGCCTCTTGCTCTGCTGCCTACCCCGCCGCCGATGAACTCACCCTCAATGGCCAATCACAGGACATCCAGTCATCCAAGCGCACGCTAGCCTGCCTTGCTAGCTTGAGGGCCCACCGAAAAGAGCTTGAAGATGCGGACTCTTCTCTGCCAAAACTCTCCAGCCTGCCCCTACGCATCGTGTCCGAGAACAACTTCCCTACAGCTGCTGGTCTTGCCAGCTCGGCTGCCGGGTTCGCAGCTCTTGTCCGTGCCGTGGCTGATCTGTACCGGCTGCCCCAGTCCCCGCGAGAATTGAGTCGAATTGCCCGCCAAGGATCCGGCTCTGCCTGCCGCTCTTTGATGGGAGGATACGTCGCCTGGCGTGGCGGTGAGCTCGCAGATGGGAGTGACAGTCTTGCGGAGGAGGTTGCCCCGCAATCCCACTGGCCTGACATGCGTGCTCTTATTCTCGTCGTCAGTGCGGAGAAGAAGGATGTTCCTAGCACAACGGGTATGCAGACAACGGTTGCGACTTCCGAAATGTTCGCTACGCGCGCGAATGCAGTCGTCCCCGCCCGGATGACCGCTATTGAGGAAGCGATTCAGAACCGTGACTTCCCTAAGTTTGCAGAGATTACCATGCGCGACTCGAATGGCTTCCATGCAACCTGCTTGGACTCCTGGCCACCGATTTTCTACATGAACGATGTCTCCAGAGCGGCTGTTCGGCTCGTACACGACATCAACAACATCGCTGGCCGCACAGTGTGTGCATACACTTTCGATGCTGGCCCAAATGCCGTCATCTACTACCTCGAGAAGGACTCTGAGCTTGTTGCCGGCACATTCAAGGCTATTCTGGGCACCTCTCTTGAGGGCTGGTCTGGCCCCTTCTATGAGCCGTTGAAGGACGTCACCGCCTCGGGCGTGCCTCTGGAGCAGGTGGACTCTCGGTCTGTGGATGTGCTCAAATCTGGGCTGAGCCGTGTTATTTTGACCGGTGTTGGGGAGGGACCGATCAGCGTGGAGGAACACCTCGTGAGTGAGAAGGGAGAGGTCCTTTCTCGTCAGTAGAGGAAGAAGCATGACAAATTATGATTCCATTAATGGCATCAGAGATTTGAAGAATACTGGTTTTTAATGTAAAGCTGGTGTATCGTCTGAGACGATGCATGACATAATGCTGAGCATCTCGGATATCTATATATTTTAGTTAATCTCCAAGCAAATATCAAACACACGCATATTTACGATAAATCTATTTTATTCTTTTTGCTATTCAAGGCTCCAACAGATTTTTTTGCGCCATATCTGGTAAGCAGCAAGCTAATTCAACAGCGCCGACTTCTTCATCTCCTTAACCTTAGGCACCTCCTCCCCCCTGCCCATACCCATGGTTGACAAGACACTTTCCCAGAAAGCCCTCTGTCCACCGCGTGGCCCCGGACCATCAAAAGGCATATTCCCATCAGGCTCACCGTTATTCTCTTCCTGCCCCTCCTCCACTGGCGCCTTCGCCGCAACAGCGAAAACCTCTTGGCTCTCAACACACAGCTTCAAAACATCAGCCATAGCCTTCTCAATCGCGGCCGCGCGCTCCCTCATCCCCCTTCTCAAAAGCGCATCAACGAGATTCTCCACCTCGCCGACTGTCGAATTCACCCGCTCAATCAATCTCCGCACACTGTTGACCAGATACTCCTCTTCGTAAACGGTACCCTTTTTGCCCCGCGCGCGCTTCCGCTCTTCCTTGCGTCTGTTCTTCGACGACTGCTTCGAGCTCGTCGTCTTCCCGGATGACGTCTTGCCCGTGTATTGCGTGAACATGCTCCTCCCCGCGAGCGTCGATGCATCTGTCGGTGCGAGCGAAACGTTATCCGGGATATCGACTCCGCCTGCCCCATCGCCCGTAGTGGGATCGCCGCCAAAGTAAGCGAGCGGGTCTTGGACCCGGCGGATACGAAGCTCTGCGATCCGGGGCACTTGGGCGCTCAGTTGGGAGCGGAAGTCCGCGAGGAGGTCGGTCATGGTGCCCATTGCGTCGCCGAGGGCGGTGTCGACGATCTCGGGGATGAGGGACTGTACGCCATGGAGGGTTAGGAGGCGGGAGGCGTCAGAGAAGCGGGAGCCGCGGGTGAGAAGGCGGGCGGCGGTGGGGACGTCATGTAGGTGTTCGGAGTAGATTTGGGCAGCGGAGATGTAGTCTTTGTTTTCTTCGATTAGGGTTGTTGCGAGAGTCGTTGCGTGGGCGGTTAGGTCGGATGGTGGGAGAGGGACGAGCATTGCGGTGTAGAGGGACTCGCGCCAGAGGTGGGCGAGTTGGTAGCATTTGTAGGCGTCTGTGTAGAGGGAGAGGGATTCGTAGGCTGCGGGTTTGGGGTTAGTATTGACTGCTTGGAAACGGAGGGGGTGCGCGTTAGAAGGGGAAGTACCGATGCCTGCGTCCTTGTACTTGGACTCCTCATACAGGTAGTTTGCATATAAGTGGGTGATTTCGCGTAGCTGCTCCGGCTGGTACTTGTAGATGTCGATGGCGTCCTTGTACAGCACGTGCTTGACCGTGTACTCGCGGAGCTCGTCGTGAACACCCAGCCCATGTAGGTGCTTGAGTGCCTTTGCCCACCTTCCTAGGTAATTATCGATTTCGAAGTACCGGCGGAGCTCAGGGAGTTTCTGAAGCTTTCGCAAGAACGGGAGGTATTCGCGAGGGTCCTGCGACTGTTAGATTATCTCATGACATACTTTGTCCTGCCGCCGAGGTGCCTACCCTTTGGGCTTGCTGGGCTACTAGCAAGGTGAGCTCAAGGTCATAGAGACCCAAGGCAGTGTCGTAGAGCCGGTTAGCATCCGTTAGGAAGCACATGTGCTCGACAGCGTCCTCCGCCTGCTCAGGGCTCTCGTCTATTGTGATGTCAGTCAACTGGCAGAGAAACGAGATGTAGCAAGACAAACCTCTCAAGCGAGCTACCAATCGGAGACCGGACTCAAGATCTGGTGGCTGCTTGCAGACGTGAGCAGTAATCAGATTATGCAGGTTGGTATCCGATCGCTTTTCTAAGACTGCCAAAAAGCCATCGCAGATTCGGTTGACTTTACTGCCTTTCGGCTTAGGAAGACCGCTTTCAGCGGCAGTGTCGACCTTGAGTGATTTCAGTGTGTCTTTGTAAAGTGTTTGCGATACATCCTCCTCTCTGGTTAGAGTTAGCTAAAACAGCCGCTTCAAGTTACTTGAGAATGAACTTACTTGAGACGAGAGAGGAACTCATCGATGAAATCGACCCTCTTGACTTGGTCGATGAATAGCAAAATGTTTTCCATGAACTGCTCAGGAGCGTAGTCATGGATGATGTTCATGTCAACCATCTGGCTGCGACAGGTGAGGAACGCAGATCGGTAGTTCTTTCGGTCAATGAAGGACCTAATACCGGCTAGCACGAGTGCTCTTGGGTATATGGTCTCAATATTGCCTCTGGGTGCTTGTAAAACGACCTGGAATGTGGTGGGCATCACGGTTATCAGGCGAGATCCGCGCTCAATGCTTCTGCAACGTTCATCCGTCTCCGGAGTATCAGGAGGAACCTCCATATCTATGGCACGCAAGTTAGTTTTAAGATCACGAGCTGTGGCTCTGAATCACTGACCCTCTGCTCGTGTTACGTGAACAAACTTTAGGAGATGTAGAGAGGTCGTGAAAAGAATATGAGAAGAGGTAACTAGGAAAGACGTGCAGTTCTTGGCGAGAAGGGTCTTGTCGGCATAGAGACTTCCAGTCCTTGAGAGAGAGACTAAGATGTGCTTTGAGATTGTTAGTAAATTACACGGACTGGCCGATTAAATCTTACCTCGTCATCAGAGAGCTGAACCGCCTTGGCCCAATAGGTATCGACAGCGGGGCCCTGAGTATAGGGCACAATTTGGAATCCGTCAGAAGAAGGCGTATTGATGCTAGAGTAAATGATGGACTGGCCAGGCTGGCGGACATAAGAGAACCACAGTGCCTCGTGGCCTAGGCTTGCAAACATCGACACCAGCTGCTCTGAATCTGCTGCCTCATGGGCAACCTTTGTCTCCCGGGTTTCCAAAGTTGTCCGTTCGATACAGGTTTGATTCGGTCCCCTACTCCTGAGCATGTACACTTCATTGTCGTTGATGAAGGCAATCTGACGAGGCCGACTGTCCGCCACCTCCGACAATGGATAGCTTGATTCGAGAATGGGTGCAGGCACTGGCCGTGATGTGAGCGACCATAAGTAGACGGAGAAATGGTCGTTCATGAGGACGGCAATCCTGGTCCCGGTCTTGCTGAATGCCACGTCAATCGCATTAGAGTCAAGACTCAGCTCATTATGAGCCATAGGAGGTGGTACTCCCGACAGTCTCAGAGGGGTCAACTTCAAAGTTTCTACAATACGTCAGAGACTGACCAACATAAGAGGCATTTTTTCGGAGTGGGAAAGCAGGAACTCACTTCCATCTATAACAGCGACAGCTCCGACGTCGTTTGGAGTGGTGGTTGAGCCGTGAAAGACATCGAAAACAAAGTCTCCATCCAATATTGATGCTACATTGTCGTTAGTCGGTATAGAAAATAGTGCGGAGGGGAAATGCATACCTGAAGCACCAGTGACGAAACGTAGAGCTTTCTCATGATGCCATTTGAAGGCAAGAGAAGATGGATTCTCAGCTTTTACGACCACAGGAATTTCCTGTTTCAGATACCAGTGGTAGTTGCCTGTGGTCCAGAACTGAATCCTATCCTTGAATTGCACAGCAAGTACCGTAGAATCAACATTCCAGTTTAAGTGAATGTCGGATGCCCATGTGGTTCGCTCCTCTTCAGTGAGACGGAGTTTAAACTGTCCATGGCGCAAACCGTTTCTTTCGAAGAAAACAACATCAATCCTATCCTCGAGCCTCTGGATACCAGCGATGAGATTGCCGTACGGTCTCCAGCTCAAGGCACCCTCTAGCCCATCAACTGGCTCGCTCACGCTATCCAAGGTCCCCTCGCGAGAGTAGACCCTAATCGCGCGGCGAATTCCCCCTTCAATGGCGTTTACCGCAACGTACGCGCCATCTCCTCGCCAGGTGATCGTAGTCCTACTGTCATCCTTACCGCTCAGCTTGCCCTCATCCACCTTCTCCGGGACAGTGGGGTCTCGAAGAGCCTTCGCCCTCTTCCCTTGAAACTGAGTTTCACGTTTTCCCCAGCCTACAGAGACATGCTGCGAGGCCTTGAGATCTTCTGGTGTCAATGTGATCTCAGCAACGTTCTCGAACTCCCTGGTCATATACAGGAACGTATTGGCGGCAGTAGTAAGAGCCAAAAGCTCCTCATCCGGCGACCATGCAGCGGCTGTGATGCCTACATCGACCGAGCCCACAATCTCGATCTTGTCCTCCCCAGGAAGAGGCTCTTCACGGACAATGATAATGTCGCCTCCTTCCAGGACAAGACAAGTGGTAAGGTTGTCCGCAAAGTAGTGCAGAGAGAGAACGCGATCACAAGCTAAATTAGGCAGCGGACATGGCGCATCCCACGAGGCGATGCATTCGAAGACCTCTGGGCTCACGGGATCTGAAAAATAGGCATCATGGCGCTTCCTCCGCAGCTCGATGACTGGGTTTGTGGGCGTAGGGCCAAATGTGCAAACAACAGCGTCTGAAGCTGTGTCCCAAGCCGTTGCTGTCAAAGGAAGTCCATCCTGGAGCTGCACCTCTGCTAGGCGCACGGTTTTCAAGTTGCGCATCTTTTTATGAATCGGTGGTTGTTACCCCACTGTCTACCATCGACGAGCTTTGCGCAGGGAATCAGGATAGAAAGAAGATGAAAGAAAAGAGGATATTAAATAGCGCTGGTGTCCATTAGAGCAGGGGCCTGAAATAACTTTTGCTCTTTTGCCCAGCTGTGTTCGTGGAATTGCAGATGTATGTATCAGTCGGCCCAAGGATTTTTGATTTTCGCAGCACAAAATCAACCAATGACTTCATCCATGTACTAATTGTGCTTTCAACGGGGAGTCTACAGGCGCTCACTACATCCACAATTACGCCTATTCTAAGCGATACTAGCACTTTCTGGCTCAATTGAAAGATATTCTCTAGGATTTATACATGGTATACCAATTTCCTCGTTGTTATAAGTTACACTTTTCGACCATTGCCCGACCGGGAGACACAGTGCAAGCGGACTTAACGAGTCTTGTAGGTTTGCCAGACTGGAGTAAAAAAAACCATTAGCAACGAGCGCGAGAGACAGCAAGAAATCCGTTGAAGGCATACCGGCAATGGCGAAGGGAGTACCGAAACCGGTGACTGGATATGAAAGGTTAGCACCCTGAACCACCAATCCCACGATGAAGTGATCAATTAGAATTCACTAACTCATAAAAGCCCAGTATCTGAAGAAAAAGTACTTGGTGAGAGGGTTGAAGGGAATGTTGGAGCGAGGACCCTCAGCGTAGTGGTAAGGGCTTCCGAGCTGGGCGCGGGTGGTGGAAAAGCCACGGCGGGCAACGAAGGAGGTGGCCATTCTGGCGCGGACGGCGGCGGCAGCGTTCATCTTGAGCAGTGTATGTCAGTCAAGTCCGTTGTACACTTTCGGGGATATGTATACCTTGAAGGAAGGAGCAAAGCGACGTGATGGTCAAGGCGGAGGTACCGATCGTGCCATACGGGAAGAGTAGGACAAGATGGAACCCAGCGGCTTCGGCATATAAGTCACGTGGAGCTAGGTGGACGAGAGGAGAACGTTTCTCCGGCGGTAGACGCTGGTAGGTTTTGATCTACGGCGCCTTCCCTAAACGGGACTATGAAATTTCTCGGTCGCTTCGGTCGGTGGGAAGAAAGACGAAGAAAATACATATTGCGGCCGGTCATTGTTCCCGATCCCTGCGGGCAGATCTTCGCGCTATCTGGTCGAATATGGATGAGCTTTTCGACGTTTTCGAGGACAAGCCTCAGGTGCCCAGGTCCTCAGAACCCGTCCCCAGACGACCGAAGAAAGAAAAGAGCAAGAAGCGCCAGGTGAACGGGGATGTGAAGGAAAACGGCCAGGCTCCGGAGCCTAATGAGGATTCAGTTGTTACCGATGCTCCGGATCAAGGCGCCGCAGACGAAGAAGGAGAAAAAACTTCAGGCGCAGATGGCAGTAACCAACCGGAGGCGAAGCGGGCGCGACTGGAAGAGCCGGAACCTCTTGTAGCCGATTTATTCGAAACCGAGCAAGAGCGCGAGATCGCAGGCTCCGCGGGTCTGCAGTCTGAACAAGAGGCAGGCCCTGTTGTTTTGTCTCATCAGGTCCGCCATCAAGTCGCCATTCCGCCGAAGTACCCATACGTACCAATCTCTCAACACAACCCCCCCGAGGACCCTGCGAGAGTCTGGCCGTTCACACTCGATCCTTTCCAACAAGTCGCAGTCGCATCAATTCAGAGGGAAGAAAGTGTTCTGGTTTCGGCTCACACTAGTGCTGGAAAGACTGTGGTTGCGGAGTATGCAATCGCGCAAAGTCTCAAGAATAACCAGAGAGTTATCTACACGAGTCCTATTAAGGCTTTGAGTAACCAAAAGTATCGAGAGTTCGCGGCCGAGTTTGGCGACGTTGGTCTGATGACTGGAGATGTGACTATCAACCCTACCGCTACTTGTTTGGTCATGACAACGGAGATTCTCAGATCCATGTTGTATCGCGGCTCAGAGATTATGCGTGAAGTCGCCTGGGTTGTTTTCGACGAAATCCACTATATGCGAGACGCCAGTGAGTGGACGGCCGTTGTATCCCTGCTTTATACTAATGATGGATATAGCTCGAGGTGTTGTTTGGGAAGAGACAATCATTCTTCTGCCTGATAAGGTTCGATATGTTTTCCTGTCTGCGACGATACCCAACGCAATGCAGTTCGCCGAGTGGATAGTAAAGATGCACAATCAGCCGTGCCATGTCGTGTATACGGATTTCCGACCTACGCCGTTACAGCATTATTTCTTCCCCGCCGGCTCCGAAGGAATGCATTTGATCGTGGACGAGAAGGGCAAGTTCCGCGAGGAGAACTTCCAAAAGGCCATGAGCTCCATTGCAGACAAAAAGGGTGACGACCCCTCAGATGCTCTAGCGAAGCGGAAAGGAAAGGGCAAAGATAAGAAACTCAACAAAGGCGGAAACCAGGAAAACAGTGATATATATAAGATCGTCAAGATGATCATGCTTAAGAGCCTGAATCCTGTGATCGTCTTTAGTTTCAGCAAGCGCGAGTGCGAGTTCTATGCTTTGAAGATGAAATCCTTGTCCTTCAACGACGATTCAGAGAAAGAAATGGTCACCAAAGTTTTCAACAGTGCGATTGAGATGCTGTCCGAAGAAGACAGGAACCTGCCGCAGATTCAAAACATCTTGCCGCTGTTGCGAAGAGGAATTGGTGTCCATCATTCTGGACTACTACCTATTCTCAAAGAAACTATCGAAATTCTCTTCCAAGAGGGCCTCATCAAAGTCCTTTTTGCCACTGAGACATTTTCTATTGGTCTTAACATGCCCGCAAAGACAGTTGTATTTACCAGCGTCCGAAAATTCGACGGCTTCAGTCAGCGCTGGGTCACACCATCGGAGTTCGTGCAAATGTCAGGTCGCGCTGGTCGAAGAGGTCTTGATGACCGTGGTATTGTTATCATGATGATCGGGGAAGAAATGGACCCTGCTGTGGCCAAGGAAATCGTCCGCGGGGAGCAAGATCGACTCAACTCTGCATTCCATCTAGGCTACAATATGATATTGAACCTCATGCGTGTTGAGGGCATCTCGCCTGAATTCATGCTTGAGAGGTGTTTTTATCAGTTCCAGAACACGGCCGGCCTGGCGGGGTTGGAGAAAGGTAAGCAGTTTCGTTCTATGCTTGGTGCTCGAACGGATTGTTGACGCAGAGACAGAACTTGAGAATTACGAGGAACAAAGGGCCAATATGGTCATCTCAGATGAAGGGACCATTCGCGAATACTACGACCTCAGGACGCAACTCGACCAGTTCAGTGACGATGTGCGGGCAGTTATTAGCCACCCTGAGTACTCCGTTGCCTACCTCACTCCCGGCCGCTTGATTCATGTTAAACATAAAGATGTCGATTTCGACTGGGGAGTTGTTGTTAACTGCAAGAGACGGAAGCCTTCAAAAAACCCTACAGAGCAGTTTACGGACCATCAAAGTTGGGTTGTTGATGTTCTACTGAAAATTGCTGATGGCTCATCCGTCGGCACCAAGACTTTTGAAGATCTGCCTAGTGGAGTCCGCCCGCCGAGGGAGGGCGAGGGATACCATATGGCGGTTGTCCCGCTTGTTCTCAACTGTATTCAAGCTATTTCACATGTACGGATCTTCCTTCCCAAGGATCTTCAGTCTGCGAGTTCACGCGATGAGGTGGGAAAGAAGGTGGGTCAAGTCAAGAAACGTTTCCCGGACGGTCTTGCAGTGCTTGATCCTATCGAAGACATGAAAATCAAGGATGACGAATTTAAGAAGCTACTACGGGTGAGTGAATGTCGTGTGTGGCACACGGTTAAGTCAATTGCTGAATGAGTCCCAGAAAATTGAGGTGCTAGAGTCTCGGTTACTCGCGAACCCATTGCATAACGATCCCAGGTTGAAGGAACTGTACGAACAATATTCCGAGAAGGTGGAGCTGGGTAATAAGATCAAAGCCACCAAAAAGAAAATATCTGAGGGCATGGCGATCCAGCAGTTGGACGAGCTGAAATGCCGGAAACGAGTTCTCCGTCGCTTTGGATTCATTAACGAAGCCGAAGTAGTGCAGCTAAAGGCACGTGTGGCGTGTGAGATAAGTACCGGAGATGAGCTGATGCTTAGCGAGCTTCTGTTCAACGGCTTCTTCAACAAGCTGACACCCGAGCAAACGGCTGCCGTGTTGAGTGTCTTCGTATTTGAAGAAAAGACGAAGGAAGTCCCGGCACTGTCAAGGGAAGATCTCGCGAAGCCCCTCAAGGAGATCCAAGCGCAAGCGCGGATCGTTGCCAAAGTCGCCCAGGAGTCGAAGCTGGCCGTTAACGAGGAGGAATACGTCCAGAGCTTCCATTGGGAACTGATGGAGGTTATTTACGAATGGACTAATGGAAAGTCTTTCGCTGATATCTGGTACGTCTCTTGTCTTCAACGCCCGAAAACAATTGAATGATGTTGACTGTATTTGCTTTTAGTGCGATGACCGACGTCTACGAAGGCAGCTTGATCCGCGTCTTCCGCCGACTCGAAGAATGTCTGCGGCAAATGGCTCAGGCAGCCAAAGTCATGGGCAGCGAAGAGCTTGAGAGCAAGTTTGAGACAGCGTTGACCAAGGTCCGCAGGGACATTGTCGCCGCGCAGTCTCTGTATCTGTAGAGAACTAGGTACCTTTGAAGGAGACCTCGGATGATTTCAGGTTGAGTTGCATTTTTCTGGCGTCGGGCTAAAAAGGTTTCAGCCATTTATTGTTAATTACGTCGAGACTTTGTTGTCTGAGTCTCGGCCTGTATGTCCACGTAGTACTGAGATATCCGGGCATAGACTGAAGTGGCAAAATCTGTACAGAACCTGGTATAGAATTTTGAATGAACCACTTACTACATAGGTAGTATTATTGATGATGCTCACTGGGCACATGATCATTTCATTGAAAATAAGGTACCTTAGGTTGTAAAGATGATGGAATAATAATACAAAGAAGAGTTCCCGTCGTAGCAGTTGAAAGGTGCGTTCTGGGTCCGCGTTGCCTCCTGCAACCCGCTCTCTGTCTCTTTTTCCTCTCCACCGCTCCTCTTCCTTCCAAGTTCTTTGCTCTTCTTTCCCCACCAACTCACCTCACTCTCTTCTCCTCTCTTCCCCCTTTCAG